>JAWNOQ010000184.1:0-15800 GCA_035045865.1 Drosophila austrosaltans
CAGTTTGTCAAGTAATTCTTTGCAAAACGAAAAAAGTCATAGAAATTAATTTTTCATCTTATGTTTTATTAACTTACATTAACTTTTTTTAAGGTTTTTTTTTTGTGACCAATAGATTAAAGTGTTCTTTATAGATATAAGGCACAAAAACTTCAAATTTTCATCCACAAAAGTATAAAAAAACACAAAAAAGAAAATTCCGCGAAATTCACGCTGTCAAATAATTCTTTGCAAAATGCAAAGACAATACAAAAAAGAGCCCTAGCTTTGAAACGGAACTTTAAATTCTGAGAAAAACGATTATGTGCGGCATCGCCATGCAATCACCGAGTAATTTCTTCTTAAATTTGTGATCTCAACAGTCAATATCTTACCCAATTTCATTGATTAAGCAATGCCTGGAAAACTAGTTTATAACATTTTAATTCAGCTGGTTTATTTCCACCATAAAAAGGGAAAATTGGCAACAGCAGTGGCGAAAATGTTTTCAATTAACTGGGAACTATTCATAATATTATAAACTGGGCTCAAAACAAAAAATAGTTTGGAATTAAAGCATTCTGGAGGCAGACGGTCCAAGTTAACCAAACGCGATCAGTCAAAAATAATTAAAGAAGTCGCCAATAACCCTCAAACCAGCCCAAGACAGTTGGCGACAGAGATCAAAAATGATTGCCAAAATTCAGTTAGCCATGTTAATATTAGGAAAGTCTTAAGAATGCATAAATATTCCTCAAATGTAGCTCGGAAGAAGCTATTACCGTTTACTGTTACCATTGATAGGCGGCTAAGCTATGATATTGTCAATGTTCACAGTGTCCTCCAGTACTGGGATGATGTACTATGATGACGATTTTTTGTGACCAGACAAAAATAATGATGTATTATCAAGACGGATATACCAAAGTATAAAAAAAAACTTGAAACAGCCCTTCAGGAACAATATATAGTTCCCACTTCCACGTTTGGCAAGTTCTCTGTAATGGTGTTGGATTGCATTTCATCAAAATTCGTAGGTGACCTTCGGATTTTTGCAGAAATCATGGATAAAAATTTGTACTTTGTCTATTCTAAAAAATGAATTGGTAAAAAGTTAAAAAAATTTTGGATTTATTGACCCCCAAAAACTCCCATAAACTTAAATATAAGCTGTACCAAGATCATTACCCTAAGCACAAAAGGCGCCTATGCAGGTCCTGGTTGTTCTACAATTGCATGAAAGTGATTGAAATGCCTGGCCAGAGTCCTAATCTAAACCCCATCAAAAATTTGTAGACTTTTATAAAGAAACGAGTGGGTAGACAGAGCCCAACTAACAAAACGGCTCTTAAAAGAGCCATTCAAGAAGAGTGGCAACCAAATTCTGGGATTTGGAACCTCCAGCACCTGATAAACTCAATGCCACGACGATTTCAGGATATTATAGATGTTGATGGCAGGCATTCCAAAAATTAGTTTTGAAAAAGTTATACTTTCCTTGTTATAGTTAAACTTCAAATAATTGTTTGCATTTTGCAAAGAATTATTTGACAGCGTGAATTTCGCGGAATTTTCTTTTTTGTGTTTTTTTATACTTTTATGGATGAAAATTTGAAGTTTTTGTGCCTTATGTATATAAAAAACACTTAAATCTATTGGTTACCAAAAAAAAATCTTAAAAAAAGTTAATGTAAGTTAAAAAAATTTAAGAAGAAAAATTAATTTCTGTGACTTTTTTTGTTTTGCAAAGAATTACTTGACAAACTGTATTTCGATGTTGCTGGAATAAACTTGAATATAACCATCGATGTCGCCCATAAACTTATATTTGTTGCAGGATACATCTTTGCAGTATCCATATGCAACGAATGACGATTTATTAATTCTTATTGAATTGAAATACAGATCACTGTGACGAAGCGTTTTTTTGGTCACAATGCAGTGGCACGGTTTAAATTCCTTTTATCTCTATAGTTTTTCTTTACTCCCATTGAAACTAGGGAATAATAAGTCTAGATTTTAAAAACTACCATACTCTGATTTTTGTTAGTGTAGAAATTAGATTTTCCTTTTTTTTTTAGGCACATACAGAGACATATCTACGTACATATATTTACACTGCATCACCATGGTAACGGGACTTGCATAGTTTTGTCGCCGTTGCTATTGCGCAGTTGTATTTATTTCGTCTTTCTTTTGCACCAAGAAGCAAATGCAAACGACGCAGACTCCCGCTGCCGACGCCCGCTGCTGACGCTCGCTGCCGACGTCCGTCGCCGGTGTTTACCACTGACGCCTAAAATGTAACGGCACGCGACCAATACAGATATGGAGTGACAATTATCACGCCATAATGTCGACCTTTGATTGGTCCATCGCAGGCCGCGTCTGGCAGGCGACGCACAGTGGGGCCTTTTCTCATTTCGCTTATCAAAAATCATATCTTCTAAAGTAGTGAAGCGATTTTCAAAATTTAAAAAGCATTTGATAGCTAATTGTTCAAGCTTCAAATGGAGTTATTACCGAGGTGCCACGTGCTCGGGTTGCTTAGATATTCAAGGTCAAAGTTGAAAAATATTTCTAAGCATATTTTACCCATAAAATTCACTTTAAAAACGCTTTTTTGATCACAAATGAACCTTATTATATTAGATTTGATGACTAAGTCAGATTTTTTAATGTTTTGTTTTAATTTTTTATTGTAATTGCAAAAAAAAAATATACCATTAAAAGGGAATATTCATTTTGGTCTCCCCCAAAACCCTTAATGCTACAGAGCTAAAATTTTACACATAGGCTTCTGTTAGCTGTAGGCATTATATATCTAGAAATCATCCTGATCGGGTAACTATATCCTATAGCTCCCATAGGAACGATAGGTCGAGAATAAAAATAAGCTTCCACAACTTTGTTGTTTTTTAATCAATTTATAAGAAATTTGGATTCTGTTAGTGTAATATACTTTCTAACATATTCACCAAGTTTTATCAGAATCGGTTGACTATATCTTATAGCTCCCATAGGAATGATAGGTCGAGAATAAAGTGAAGCCTCCAAAACTTTGTTGTTTTTCAATCGAATACTACGAAATTTGTACCCTATTAGTTTAATATACTTTCTAACATATCTACTAAATTTCATCAGAATCGGTTGACTATATCATATAGCTCCCATAGGAACGATCGGTCAAGAATATAGTTTTAGAGCAATAACTTGAGTGTTTATTGAGCGATTGTCACGAAATTTTCTATTTGGAAGTTTAGTACATATCAAAATGTCTGTGCTAAGTTTCAGCCAAATCGGTCAACTATACGCTATAGCTCCCATAGGAACAATCGGATCCAAAATTTTTTTTTCTCAAATTACATTTTTTTTCTTAAGCCATTAACATTTAATGTAGGTTTGACTTATTTTATGTGCTCTCCAATGATTTTGTTACATTATAAATATGTAAATATCAAATAACAGTTTGCCAATTTTGCATGCGCTCTTCGTCTTCCCTGCACCTGGAACGCGTTTTTAACGCGAGGTTGCATTAGTTTTTTGAATTTTTGACAAATTTGCGCAAAAAAGCGCAAGACTACACTATATAGGCCTGATAGGTGAATATTCCCTCTATCACGTGTATATAATTATATCGTGAATCTCCGTGAATCTCTGTTGTTTTTCCTTCGCTAAAGTTTAAAAAATGCGAAAATTTAGTGTATTTTTGAAACGTCTCCAATTTACTGAGTATTTCAAATTACATTAAATTTGTTACAACAAATAACTAAAAAATGATCTACTTTTCGAATAAAGTAAAAATTTTCGAGATCAGTTGTTTAATTCGGCCAATATACAGTTTCAAAGTTGCAAGTTTTTTTTAAAATTCAAAATTTTTTTTTTTCATGAAAAATGTCTCCACTTTGAGACGATGTAGCACCCACAACTCTTATCGGATTTCAATAATATTTTGGATCCATAAAATCTGAAGTATTATCTGTCGATTCCACTTTTCATTTTTGCCAAACGCGATGGTGAAAAAAATGATTTTCGGTCAGCTATTCGGGCAGAGGCCCCACTGTGCGACGTCGGACAGACAGCGTCGACGCCAAGACAACAATAGAAGCTTCTGGAAGAAAATTTGGGCACGCGGCGACTGCGCAGAAAAATGATAAATCAATCAAGTTTGTGAACTCAAAGTGAACCAGTGCTGCAAAATGAAATTTTTTTTTATACGTAGCTTGAACTAAAAATCTACGTATTTTTACGTAGCCAAAATTTGGTCAAATACGTAGATCTACGTAATTTTTTTTAAAGTCAAACAAAGCCAATTATAAAGGGTATTTTAATTATATATATGCCATATTTGTTTACATATAAGTTTTTATTAACAAAATTAACATTTTTTTTAATATTTAGGAGTGAATATTTTTATTAAAATAGCTTAGGTGCTCTTTCGATGGCTCAGATGATATTTGCTTTAAATGGTCTTTTCTGAATAATAATCCTTTTAGGGTTTCTGTGCCTAAACAATTCCTTTTATTCGTTTTAATTAAAGTTATCTCAGAAAAAATTCTTTCAACATTTGCGCTGCTATGCGGCAATGTTAAAATATTTTGAGCAAACACTGACAAAAAAGGAAAAAGAAGGGAACCATCGCCTTTTTTAATATTTGCAATATACGCCCAAATCTCTACTTCCTTAGCATCTTCCGCAGTAAAGGGCAGATCTGTATTCCGTAAGATACGCCACTCCCTGTCGAGCTCATTGAAATTTCGCGTGCACAGTCCTGTCATGAAAATGCATGTTTATTAGAGGTTATATAAAACAATAAATTTTAAAGTAGTTACCTGGAAATGAAAGTGCAGCTTGTGTAATCGATGGTATGTTGCGTATTAATTTCTTGTTTAAGAATACCGCAGTGTGTTCGTGTGTTCGTTGTTACATGGGAAGCGCTTTTTTATTTGATGAAGACTCTCAATAAAAAACTTAAGACAATTTTGCCGAAATAATAATAAATTCGCACAATCAATGGTTCCGCTTTTTTGAAGAGTTAGGGCAGCCACATTGCCTCCCAAATAAATGTCATTAAAGTCCAAGTGTAGATTGGAATTTTCAAATTCGCAATTCAAAATTTTTGATTCCAAAGCCGCTTTTTCGTTGCTATTTTGTTCGGGTTCCTCCTCAGACAATTCTATGTGTTCTGGCTTTATGAAACATTCCATTATTGTTTTATAGGCACGAAAAACCTTCTCGTAAAGCAAATACAGCTTGGGGCTTTCTGATTGCATCTCCAAATTCAGTTCGTTAAAAATTGGCAACACAAAATTCAGAAATTCTAAATAAAATTCAGTGGTTGGCTCGATGCACATTTTTAGAATAGGTTCGGCGGAACGTAATCGGTCGTTCAACACAGCTTCTTGAAAATATAACTTTAATGCCGGTAGTTGTTCCAACAGTCTTTTTACTACTTGCATCAAAGAAAGCCACCTTGTTTGACACGGTTTTAATAATTTGTGTGGCTTTACGTTCGCAAAAGCTTGGAATTCTTGAAAGGCCGCAATACGTTTCGGACTGTTTTGTATAAATGTATACACTTCGCGAGCGAAGTCCTCAATATTGCGTGGAAGCTCCTTACAAGCATATGAGGCACAAAGATGAAAGGAGTGGCAAATGCACTTCATAAGAAATAAATCAGGAATATCGTCTGATAGCAATTTTGACAGAGAATGGTGTTGACCAAACATTGAATTCGTCCCATCTGCTGCAAAGCCAATCATGTTTTCTTTAAATGGAATGTTTTTTTCTTCGAAAAATGATACTAAGTCATTGTGCAAATCAGAGGCAGTGCTGCTGGAGATTTTAAGAGCCCTAAAAAATTATCTTTAACTTTAAAGTTGATTGCAGTTCTTGCAATAAGCGCCAAATGTTTTGTGGTAGACCTGTCGGTGCTCTCGTCAACGATTAACGAGAATTTGTTGTTTTTTAAACGGTTAATTATATGATCTTCTGCCACTTGTCCAGTAACATGTGTTATAATATCATGAGCTTTACCACGTCCGAATTGTAATTTTGCAGCTATTTTTGAGTCCTTGTCGATTCTTTGAATTAGATCTTGTAAATCGGTGGCCAAGGAAAATGGCAAATTATGCTTTGCCAAAAATAAAGACATTTTTATTTCGGCGCTCTTTATGTTGTTTTTAAAAGTAGTTAAAGCTGTGTCAGGCAACATAGATAAAATTGTTGGTTGATGTACGCCTTGAAATTAATGTATTAAAAATATTTATATATATGCATTACAAATATGTATAACGTTTGTTGAATAAACACTGGGTTTAGTTCCTCCTGCACAAGGACAAGTTGTTAAAAACACATAAAAACATAAATTAAGATACAGACATAACAAACTCGAAGACAACAGACACAAATGAATAAACAAAATACATACTTCTCTCGTTGTTCTTATGTTTTGTACAATTTACGTGATTATCTAGAACTCTTGTACCTGCACCACATTTTAAGTCTATTTTGCAAATTTTGCAAAAGAAAAAATTGCTACCTTTGACGCTTCTTTTCAGCCAGCCGCAATATTTTTTGTCGTGCTCCCAACTATCCGAATATTTCATGTCATAGTGGCGTTTCCGTTTCTTTGTGGGAGTGGTGGATTGCTCCTTATCGCTTTCACTGCTTATAGAAGAGTAGTTTTCCATTTGAGATCAATATAAAAACGACCAAACTTTAGGAACTTTTTATCGCGACAAAAATTTACATGTGCTGCACAGCTGAGAATAATGAATATCGTTGCCAGCCTGTTCTTTCTGGCAACATTAGGCAACATCTTGACTAAAGCCTGCTGCTAGCACACTGTTAGTGTTGGTAAATTGCAAATTACTCGTTTACTTTTAAATTAAACATTTAAATTCTTGTTTATATCTAAAAAAAATTTGCTAAAATTTTTTTTTGTACAATTTAAAAAAAATACGTAGATTTGGGAGCTCTATACGTAGATACGTAGATCGGGGCTGAAAATACGTAGATCTATGTAAAAATACGTAGATTTTGCAGAACTGAAGTGAACAGAAGTTAGAAAATCAAAGAAAGTGCCCAGCGAGAAACAGGATACTCAACCTGAACAAGGAACCTAAGGATAATCGCAACTCAACCAATTCAAGGATAACGTAGGAGAAATAGCGAATATACTGGTGAGTTGGCCATAGGACCATGAAAGCCCTTACCTTATTTCAACGCAAACCAAGTTCAACCGAGATTCCATAATGTATAGAATACAAAGTGTGGTTAGGTAATAAATTAAATAAATCAAGGGAAAACTAAGTTCTGAATAATAAAGTTTATAACGTATAAATGAAAGACCAGAGATATTTAATTAAAGGTACTAACCCCCTTCCTTGATCCTTTCCCTGCCTCACTGTGTGTATTAGAATGTTTGTGTATTCGTTTATATATGTGTCAGTCTGTTCAATGGTGTCCGGGTAATACCCTAACCATTGTTTAGACTTGTTTGGTTGTATATATGTCGTAGTCATCAAATCAGGATCCGGGTAATATCCTACCTGATTTGAAGTAGATTCATTATAGTTATCAGATCAGGATCCGGGTAATACCCTACCTAATTTGATGTATTTCGTAGTAGTTTGTTTGTTCGTCTCTATGGTAATCAAGTTCCGGGTAATACCCTGCTTGGTTATGATCCCTCTCTGTGTGTGTAATACCTTCCCTACTCCCCTCTAGTCGAGATCCGGGTAATACCCTACTCGACTGGAGTTTGTGTTTATGTCTTCTGTCCCACCACTTCCTCACCTTACTGTAGCAATAAAAGAATCCAACCTAATTAACCTACAATTTCGTTGCTACTACTACTCATCTCGTGTCTCAGTATTCTTTTTATAAATTTTCTGTAAAGAGGAGACCCGGGGAGACTGGAGATATGTACCCCGGCTGAGAAAACTTCGTTACAACAAAAGCATTGTTAATTGAACAATATTGTTCTCTGACAACATGTTCTATACTCTTTTTTTGCTAAATATTGAACAGTATTCATTGATTAATTCTTTAAAATTTTGAACTATAAAATTTTTTATGTAAAGTTTGCAATCACGCTTACGTTCACATAAGCTTAACGGTTTGTTAACCATTTTAACATCTACATTAAGACTTGTATTTCCAAGCCTGCGAGTCTTTTCGAAAGCACTTTAGACGGCTTCCGATTAGACTTTCATCCAAAGGCTTGGAGGACAAATCAATTAAAGAATCGCCTTTCTGACTACATTCAGTAGGATGAGAAATTTCTACGTTAGCTAAATTTGTAAAGTTTGACTGAAGATTAACTTCATCAGCAGAATAGGATTCAGATTCTTTTAAAATTTTTATTTTTCTATTCAATAAAACCCTTTTATAACTCTTATTAACAACAGCACGCCATTTCGGCAAGCGCTGTTTACTTAAGGAATTTTTCTTTTTGATTTTAGATTCCTATTAACAATATTTGCGATTTGCAAATACTGTTTATCTCCCAATTCTAAGGTGGGACTAAAAAGGCCACTAGTAATTGCGTCTTCTATTGCAATTGTAGTGCCAATGTTTTTTTGCCTAAAAAAGGACGAAAGAAAAATAATAATAAAAGAAACTAGAAATCTACATATAGTTTCAAGAAGTAAAATAGCCTGACAAGAATTCTAATAGTAGCAATTTTTGATTGACGGTTTAAGAACAAATTAAATCGAACCCCTAGTTAAGGGGTTACATCTGCGTGTAATTTTCAAAAAATTAAAATTTTTTTTGCATATTTTGAATGAACATATATGTATATAGGAATATTGTTTTAAAAATTTCATTTCATCGATTCGGCAATTAGTTTCAAAGCAATTCGCTTATATGTGAAGATGCATACGTGCCTTCTAACTTAGATTTAACGGTTCCTAAAACTTTAACCAAAGGGTGAGCAATATTTTTCGGAATCGGCTTAACCGATTGGATTGAAATTTTCACAAGATATTCTTAGATATTTTTGCCAGGTAATGATTGAAGGAAAAAATAATTCTGAAAATTATTTAGATTTTTTAAGTTACTTCAAAGTTTTTTCACTTGGCCGTCACCGCGTTCGGACGTATTTTTTATCGCGCTCCGCAAGTTCATCGGTGTCAGCATTTAAATCAGTGTTAAACTAAAGTGACAGGGCTCTCAGTCGCCACAGAGACGCCCAATCACAATTTTATATTGTTATTTGTAACTACAAATAATAATACTTAGTAAATATCTAAATTTACTAGCAATGCCAACGTGTAAAGAGACCAACTTGGGCCCATCTTCACTAGAATCTCGCCAGCAACAGCTACAAGAACAACTTCTGCAGCAACAAAACGAGCGTCGCCTATCTATTCAACGCAACAATGCATACTTCTCAGTAGTGTCTCCAACAACCACAACAACAATAAGCGCTGAATCCAAAAGTGCAAGTACGAGCAAATTGCTTACACCAACCAGCAACAATTTGTCTTGGAGCGCCCAATGCGCTTCACCCTCAAATTCGCTTACACCTCAAGTGTTAATTGGGTCATTGGGTTCGCCGACCGCCGTCAGCGCGCTCACAACAACAACAATTGCAGCTACTGCTCCAACAACAACTGTAACAGCAGCAACGTCTGCAATACCTTCGATCACCGTCCAGCAGACTACCTCAACAAAGTCTACCCATCCAGTGACGGTGAATCCAAAGTCACCTGTTCAGACTGGCATGGACAGATATATTAATATAAACAAGCGAAAGCTTAGCCCTCATACTAAAAGAGGCAACACTCCTAAAATGTCCAAAAGCAACATTGCTGAACGTAAAGCTCTGGAGTGCAACAGATTCCAAATTCTGGCAAATCAGCCGGAATCTCAAGAAGGAGTTTCCCAAACAAAACCCTCAGTAGCCAAGCCACCACCATTTTACATCCGTGGTGCAAACTGCACTTCATTGGTGCCTAAGTTGGTGGCCCTAGTAGGTAAGGATAACTTTTATGTGACCCCACTTAACAGGGGGAACATAAGAGAAACTAAAGTCCAAACAAACAACGAACAGTTCTATCGCACTATAGAAAAGTACTTTAGAACGGAGAATGTAAACTTCTACACATTCCAATTAAAGAGCGCCAAAGGTCTTCAAGCCGTGATTAAAGGCATTGAACCCTCGGTTCCGCCTCAGGAAATTGCAGAGGCATTGGAAGAGAAGGGCTTTGAGGTGAAGTCCGTCTCAAATATATTAAACAGAAACAAAATCCCACAACCTCTGTTTAAAGTGGAGCTACAGCCTGATGCACGAGCATTAAAATCCAATGCAGTACATCCTATCTACAACCTGCAACTACTGCTACATCGCAGAATCACTGTCGAGGAGCCTCACAAGAGGAATCATCCTCTACAATGTACCAAGTGCCAGGAGTTTGGCCATACAAAGTCGTTCTGCACTCTTCGCCCAGTTTGCGTTGGCTGTGGACAAATTCAACAAGAGTGTGTCTGTTCCGACACTAAAACAAACGACAATACAAGGAAGTGCAGCAACTGCGGTGGAAATCACACCGCAAATTACAGAGGATGTCCTGTCTATAAGGAACTGAAGGCCCGTCTTAATGCAAAGAAATCTTCGGCTCGTATCCAGGGCTCCACACTTATTCCCTCGCAAACCACATTGGGAATATTCTTCTCAAGAGCTGTAAGGTCATCAGCTGCTCCAACGACAACTACTCCTGGAGTAACTTTTGCAAGGGTGCTGCGCAACGGAAGTTCACAGCCCTCTACATCTGTAAATCCCGCTACAATCTCAAACAATGCGGCCCCAAGTCCACCCGTACTCGGCCAGCAACCCAACGGGATCGAAACGTTGTTGATCTCGCTAAATCAAAACATGACAAACTTCATGACGTTCATGCAAAATTGCATGCAGCAACTTATGCGGAACCAAAACTTGCTCATTCAAAAGCTTTTGGACAACAATAAATAATGTCAGCACTACATATAGGACTATGGAATGCAAACGGCATTTCCAAGCACAAACAAGAACTGTCACTGTTTCTGGACTCAAATGATATTGATATCATGCTGTTATCGGAAACACACCCTACCAACAAAAACAACTTCCAAATACCTAAATATGCATTCTACGCAACAAATCACCCAGATGGCAAGGCTCACGGAGGAACTGGCATCCTAATCAAAAACCGAATTAAACACTGTCTCCACAATGGATTTGCCAAACAATACCTACAAGCAACTTCAATAAGTGTCCAAACCACTTTCGGCAGTACAACCGTGGCTGCACTGCACTGTCCACCACGATTCTCAATCTCTGAAAAAGAGTTTACTGACTTCTTCAACACACTCGGAGTACGATTTATTGCTGCAGGAGACTACAACGCCAAGCACCCTCATTGGGGATCCCGCCTGGTAAATCCAAAAGGCAAACAGCTATATAACACAATCATCAACCCAGCAAACAAATTGGGCTACGCCTCACCGAAAAAGCCCACGTACTAGCCAACAGATCCACGTAAGCTCCCAGATCTAATAGACTTCGCAGTCACCAGGGGAATTACGCATAACTTAATAAGGGCAGAGTCACGATCAGAATTGTCATCAGACCACTCGCCAGTAATTTTCACTGTATTAACATATCCTCAGGCAACAGAGCACCCACTCGGACGAACAAATTATAAAACAAACCGGCTCAGATTTAAGAAATACATAAGCACCCATATCGAACTAAATCCCAAACTGGACGACGAAGAAGACATCGAGTTTTGCACCTCTGCATTAGAGTCGATGCTCATTAAAGCAGCTGATATCTCCACCCCAAACATTAGCCACACCCAGGAAAAACACAAGTCTAACAACCGACTAATTGAACTTCTCGTAACAGAGAAAAGACGACTCAAGTGAGAATGGCAAATGTCCCGATCACCGGCAGCAAAATATCGCCTAAAGGCAGCTTCCCGAACCTTAGCAAAAGCGATTAGACAAGAAGAAGCAATAGCACAGCGGCAATACATCCAGCACCAAATATCCGCTGTGGAAAGCTCACCCAACCATAACTGCCCCAACCGAGATAATTTCACCTATACGATGCCCAACTGGCAAGTGGGCCCGTTCAGACGAAGAAAGAGCACTCACCTTTGCAGCTCATCTAAAAACGGTTTTTCTGCCAAACCCGTCAACAAACTCATTCCAGCTTCCCCCTCTAAGCACCCCCAGTGGAAACTGAGCCACCGAAATTCCAAGCGGAGGAAATTTCTGCAATTATTAAAAACTATCTTAACCCAAGAAAGTTGCCCGGCCATGACAATATAACCCCGAAAATGATCCGAGAACTCCCGATCTGTGCCGTGCGATACATCTGCAAACTTTTCAACGCGATAGTAAAAACTGGTCACTTTCCAATAAGTTGGAAAAAATCAGTAATCATAATGATCCCAAAACCCGGAAAAGACAAAACACAGCCATCATCGTACAGACCCATCAGTTTATTGCCAAGTCTTTCAAAACTATTTGAAAAGGTCCCACAACTCCGTATAAATACAATCCTGGTAAACCAAAATATAATCCCACATCATCAGTTTGGCTTTCGTGAAAAGCATGGCACAACTGAGCAAGTCAACCGTATCACCTCAGAGATCCGTACAGCATTCGAGCAAAAACAATATTGTACAGCAATTTTTCTCGACGTCGCCCAAGCCTTTGACCGAGTTTCGCTTGACGGCCTAATATACAAAAGTAAAAGCGTCGCTTCCAAAATATACACACAGGCTAATGGAATCTTATCTATTCAACAGAAAATTCGCTGTACGTTGTAATAGCTTCACCTCTGATGACTTCGAATCAAAAGCAGGTGTACCTCAAGGCAGCGTGTTGGGTCCAACACTATATATTTTATACACAGCGGATATACCAACAAGCCCTACACTCACCACATCTACTTTCGCCGATGACACGGCTATCCTTAGCCGCTCCAAATGTTCGATCAAAGCTGCAGAGCAACTGGCAACCCACTTAAAGGAAATTGAAAATTGGCTAGCAGATTGGCGCATCCGTGTAAATGAACAGAAATGTAAGCACGTTACGTTTACCCTCAATAGAAGAAACTGCCCATCATTGACTCTCAACAACGTGCCAGTGCCTCAATCCGACGATGTTGTATATCTTGGAGTTCACCTCGACAGAAGATTAACTTGGCGTAAGCATATCGAAGCCAAGAAAAATCAACTAAAGCTTAAAGCAATCGGACTACATTGGCTTATCAACGCTCGATCTCCCCTATGCTTGGAATTCAAAGTTCTCCTCTACAACTCTGTGTTAAAACCCATCTGGACGTACGGCTCTGCACTATGGGGAAACGCAAGCAAGAGCAACATCGAAACCATACAGAGGGCTCAATCCAAGGTTCTCAGAACTATCACGGGAGCACCTTGGTATATCAGAAACGAAGAACTTACAGAAAGACCTACATATTCCTAGTGTACTAACCGAAATAAAGGTACAACAGCTAAAGTACACCGCTAAGCTGCAGGCCCACCCGAATACCCTCGCCAAATCATTAACCCGAGCATGCGATAGAACTCGTCTCCAACGAAACGACCTTCCAACCCTCTAGCAAATAATCAGGGCCATAGATTAAAGAAGCATCCTTCTGATGCTAGGTTACGTATTAGATTAAGATAAAACTAGGAAATTGTTGTTAGTCTTATACACTATATAAGAGATCCAACAAATAAATAAACGCAAAAAAAAAAAAACTTCAAAGTCAAAAAAAATTTAAAAAAAGCACGATTTTTTGGGTTTGCAGTAGTAGATATAACCCCTTAACCCTTTACAAGATAGGATCGTGATTTATTTTGACATACTATTCAGAATCGGAATAAACCTTTTTTTTATCATTAATCTATCATATATTTCAAAAATTTTGTGCTGCTATTATTTTTTTGCCCAAAATTAATACTACTTTAAAAGAATTTTTGGTTGTCTAAAAAATGGTTAAAATAGGGAAACATTTTTTATTCGAATATTGGAAAAAAATTTTCTTTAATCATTATTAAAGAAAATCTTTTTTGTTGCATAGAAAGCGTATATTTATGCAAAGCATAAGAAATGCTTATTTTAATAAAACTATGTTTTAATTTTTTTTGTTTTGTTTATTTTCGAATCATTCATGTCCAATATATATTTATTTTTTTTTTTATTTGTGTTTGAATTTTGTTTAAAAAAGAAGTCGTTGTAGTATTTGTTTATTAGTAGTTTGAGTTTTTTAGATTCAATATATTTTCTGTATTTTACTTTTATTTTTGTTTACTTGAAGCACCTTATTAGTGGTCGGATTTTTTGTCGCCGGAAAACTATTTGTTTCTAACTGGATTTTTTAGCGATGGCACACAGCAGCAGAAAAAAAAAAAAAAAAAAAAAAAAAAAAAAGTTATTCTAGCCAAAGCGCAAATATTTTGTCCACTAACTAAACTGAGATCTAAATGTCCGTTTAAGCTTGTGAATATGCACATCCATACAAAAATGCACATATATATATAACAACATATCTAAATATGTATGTATGTATGAATATAAGATATCCATATAAACATACATATATGTATGTATCTGCTTGTATGCATGTACATATATCATATGTAAGGCATTCGAACAAAATTTCCTTCACATAAAAATATATACATATATGTATTGTATATACATATATGTATGTATACATAAATGCACTCTAAAGATTTCATATGCAAATATGTACATATATTTTGAAATGTATGTTAAAATGTACATACATACATATGTGCACAAGAATGCAACTGCTTATGTGCGTACATCGCCAAAATGTATAAATGTAAGAAACAATGCTTGTACTTACCATTTTGTTAATGTATTCATTATTGTTCCTTCTTTTAACTTTTTAATTTTGAATTAATTGATACAAAAAATTACACTTTCACACCAAACAAATCCAAATTTCAAAGTGAGCGCAAAAGTTACTTTTATAGCGGTACAAGTTATCGCTAATCGGCAGAGGAGTTTCAAAGTTAATTTAAAGGGGTCAGTAATAAATATGAAATATGTTAATATATATAAATATTAAAATACAACTTGTAATTTAATATTTATTTTAATGTGTTCATAATTTTTGTAACAATTTTGTTTTACACCAAGGCTTAAAACAATATTAAAGAGCGAGGGGTTGCATCCAAAGGAATGGCCCCCTTGTATACGCTCATGGCAATTTGCATTTGATTTTTTTATACTTTAATTTTAGCGGCCCACCTATTTTCATTACCTACTTTATCGGAAAAGGCCCTTAGCACCAAAAATAAAAGGCCCAAAACACAACAATTAAGAATTTTCCCCCAAAAATGAAAAATTGAAATTTCTCAAAAACTGGCCCAACAAAATGCATGAAATTTCCAGGGATTATATATTGAATAATTTCCAATCATTTGGGATACCGTGCATATTGAGCCAAGAGCTGTGAGAGATAACGACGATTTTTAATTTCGCAAGTGTGACCAATAAATGTCACTCCACCTGCCAACTGCTTTTCAACACTGCTTGGGCGCCAATTTGTACCCTCACAAAACATATATGTAATTATTTTCATACTCAAGACATGCTTACATTTTTTGATATATCTCAAAAAACTGGTCTAACGATTTTGATCAAATTGTGGAGATATTTATAAGTATATGGAGAGTAAACTGAATCACTGTGAATTGCGAGCCACGAGCTGTGAATCTCGTTATTTGGCCAGCAACATGAACTTGATTTATTTTCCTTTTTTTGTATGGGAGAAAATCATA
>JAWNOQ010000185.1:0-24150 GCA_035045865.1 Drosophila austrosaltans
TCCATTTCGAATTCGAAATCCATTTCGAATTCGAAATCCATTTCGAATTCAAATCCATTTCGATATTGAAGTCCATATCGAAATCCATTTCGATATCGAATTCCATATCATTTTCGAAATTCATTTCGAAATCGAAATCCATTTCGAATTCAAAATCCATTTCGATATCGAAATCCATTTCGATTTCGAAATTCATATCGAAATCCATTTCGATTTCGAAATCCATATAGAGTTCGAAATCCATTTCGATTTCGAAACCCATTTTGATATCGGAATCCATTTCGATATCTAAATCCATTTCGATATCGAATTCCATATCGAATTCTAAATTTATTTCGATTTCGAAATCCATTTCGATATCGAAATCCATTTCGATTTCGAAATCCATATCGAATTCGAAATCCATTTCGATATCGGAATCCATTTCGATATCGAAATCCATTTCGATTTCGAAATCCATATCGAATTCGAAATCCATTTTGAAATCGAATTCCTTATCGATATCGAAATCCATTTCGAAATCGGAATCCATTTCGATATCGAAATCCATTTCGAAATCGGAATCCATTTCGATATCGAAATCCATTTCGATTTCGAAATCCATATAGAAATCCATATCAATTTCGAAATCCATTTCGAATTCGAAATCCATTTCGAAATCGAAATCCATTTCGATATTGAATTCGATATCCATTTCGAATTCGAAATCCATATCGAATTCGAAATCCATTTCTATATCGAAATCCATTTCGATTTCGAAATCCATATAGAAATCCATTTCGATATCGAATTCCATATCAATTTCGAAATCCATTTCGAATTCGAAATCCATTTCGAAATCGAAATCCACATCGATATTGAAATCCATTTCGATATCGGATTCCATATCAATTTCGAAATCCATTTCGAATTCGAAATCCATTTCGAAATCCATTTCGAATTCGAAATCCATTTCGATATCGAAATCCATTTCGATTTCGAAATCCATTTCGATTACGAAATCCAAATTGAATTCGAAATCTACTTCGATTCCGAAATCCATTTTGAAATCGGAATCCATTTCGATATCGAATTCCATATCGAATTCTAAATTTATTTCGATTTCGAAATCCATTTCGATTTCGAAATCCATATCGAATTCGAAATCCAATTCGATTTCGAAATCCATATCGAATTCGAAATCCATTTCGATTTCGAAATCCATTTTGAAATCGAAATCCTTATCGATTTCGAAATCCATTTCGAAATCGGAATCCATTTCGATATCGAAATCCATTTCGAAATCGGAATCCATTTCGATATCGGAATCCATTTCGATATCGAAATCCATTTCGATATCGAATTCCATATCGAATTCTAAATTTATTTCGATTTCGAAATCCATTTCGACTTCGAAATCCATATCGATTTCGAAATCCATATCGAATTCGAAATCCATTTCGATATCGAATTCCATATCGAATTCGAAATCCATTTCAAATTCGAAATCCATTTCGATATCGAAATCCATTTCGATTTCGAAATCCATTTCGATTTCAAAATCCATTTCGATTTCGAAATCCATATCGAATTCGAAGTCCATTTCGATATCGAATTCCATTTCGATTTCCAAATCCATATCGATATCGAAATCCATATGGATATCGAAATCCATATCGATTTCGAAATCCATTTCGATATCGAAATCCACTTCGATTTCGAAATCCATTTCGATATCGAAATCCATATCGAATTCGAAATCCATTTCGATATCGAAATCCATTTCGATATCGAAATACATTTCGATTTCGAAATCCATTTCGATATCGAAATCCATTTCGATTTCGAAATCCATTTCGATTTCGAAATCCATATCGAAATCCATTTCGATATCGAATTCCATATCATTTTCGAAATCCATTTCGATATCGAATTCCATATCATTTTCGAAATCCATTTCGAATTCGAAATCCATTTCGAATTCAAAATCCATTTCGATATCGAATTCCATATCATTTTCGAAATTCATTTCGAAATCGAAATCCATTTCGAATTCGAAATCTATTTCGAAATCGAAATCCATTTCGAATTCGAAATCTATTTCGACATCGAAATCCATTTCGATATCGAAATCCATATGGATATCTAAATCCATATCGATTTCGAAATCCATTTCGATATCGAAATCCACTTCGATTTCGAAATCCATTTCGATATCGAAATCCATATCGAATTCGAAATCCATTTCGATATCGAAATCCATTTCGATTTCGAAATCCATTTCGATATCGAAATCCATTTCGATTTCGAAATCCATATCGAAATCCATTTCGATATCGAATTCCATATCATTTTCGAAATTCATTTCGAATTCGAAATCCATTTCGAATTCAAAATCCATTTCCATATCGAAATCCATATCGAAATCCATTTCGATATCGAATTCCATATCATTTTCGAAATTCATTTCGAAATCGAAATCCATTTCGAATTCAAAATCCATTTCGATATCGAAATCCATTTCGATTTCGAAATTCATATCAAAATCCATTTCGATTTCGAAATTCATATCGAAATCCATTTCGATTTCGAAATCCATTTCGATATCGAAATCCATTTCGATTTCGAAATCCATATAGAGTTCGAAATCCATTTCGATTTCGAAATCCATTTTGAAATCGGAATCCATTTCGATATCGAAATCCATTTCGATAACGAATTCCATATCGAATTCTAAATTTATTTCTATTTCGAAATCCATTTCGATATCGAAATACATTTCGATTTCGAAATCCATATCCAATTCGAAATCCATTTCGATATCGAATTCCATATCATTTTCGAAATCCATTTCGAATTCAAAATCCATTTCGATATCGAAATCCATATCGAAATCCATTTCGATATCGAATTCCATATCATTTTCGAAATTCATTTCGAAATCGAAATCCATTTCGAATTCAAATCCATTTCGATATCGAAATCCATTTCGATTTCGAAATTCATATCGAAATCCATTTCGATATCGAAATCCATTTCGATTTCGAAATCCATTTCGATTTCGAAATCCATATAGAATTCGAAATCCATTTCGATTTCGAAATCCATTTTGAAATCGGAATCCATTTCGATATCGAAATCCATTTCGATATCGAATACCATATCGAATTCTAAATTTATTTCGATTTCGAAATCCATTTCGATATCGAAATCCATTTCGATTTCGAAATCCATTTCGATATCGAAATCCATTTCGATTTCGAAATCCATATCGAAATCCATTTCGATATCGAATTCCATATCATTTTCGAAATTCATTTCGAATTCGAAATCCATTTCGAATTCAAAATCCATTTCCATATCGAAATCCATATCGAAATCCATTTCGATATCGAATTCCATATCATTTTCGAAATTCATTTCGAAATCGAAATCCATTTCGAATTCAAAATCCATTTCGATATCGAAATCCATTTCGATTTCGAAATTCATATCAAAATCCATTTCGATTTCGAAATTCATATCGAAATCCATTTCGATTTCGAAATCCATTTCGATATCGAAATCCATTTCGATTTCGAAATCCATATAGAGTTCGAAATCCATTTCGATTTCGAAATCCATTTTGAAATCGGAATCCATTTCGATATCGAAATCCATTTCGATAACGAATTCCATATCGAATTCTAAATTTATTTCTATTTCGAAATCCATTTCGATATCGAAATACATTTCGATTTCGAAATCCATATCCAATTCGAAATCCATTTCGATATCGAATTCCATATCATTTTCGAAATCCATTTCGAATTCAAAATCCATTTCGATATCGAAATCCATATCGAAATCCATTTCGATATCGAATTCCATATCATTTTCGAAATTCATTTCGAAATCGAAATCCATTTCGAATTCAAAATCCATTTCGATATCGAAATCCATTTCGATTTCGAAATTCATATCGAAATCCATTTCGATATCGAAATCCATTTCGATTTCGAAATCCATTTCGATTTCGAAATCCATATAGAATTCGAAATCCATTTCGATTTCGAAATCCATTTTGAAATCGGAATCCATTTCGATATCGAAATCCATTTCGATATCGAATACCATATCGAATTCTAAATTTATTTCGATTTCGAAATCCATTTCGATATCGAAATCCATTTCGATTTCGAAATTCATATCGAATTCGAAATCCATTTCGATATCGAAATCCATTTCGATATCGAAATCCATTTCGATATCGAAATCCATTTCGATATCGAAATCCATTTCGATATCGAAATCCATTTCGATTTCGAAATCCATATCGAATTCGAAATCCATTTTGAAATCGAAATCCTTATCGATATCGAAATCCATTTCGAAATCGGAATCCATTTCGATATCGAAATCCATTTCGAAATCGGAATCCATTTCGATATTGAATTCGATATCCATTTCGAATTCGAAATCCATATCGAATTCGAAATCCATTTCTATATCGAAATCCATTTCGATTTCGAAATCCATATAGAAATCCATTTCGATATCGAATTCCATATCAATTTCGAAATCCATTTCGAATTCGAAATCCATTTCGAAATCGAAATCCACATCGATATTGAAATCCATTTCGAAAACGGAATCCATTTCGATATCGAATTCCATATCAATTTCGAAATCCATTTCGAATTCGAAATCCATATCGATATCGAAATCCATATCGAAATCGAAATCCATTTCGATATCGAAATCCATTTCGATATCGAAATCAACTTCGAAATCCATTTCGATATCGAAATCCATTTCGATATCGAAATCCATTTCAATTTCGAAATCCATATCGAATTCGAAATCCATTTCGATATCGAAATCCATTTCGACTTCGAAATCCATATAGAAATCCATTTCGATATCGAATTCCATATCGAATTCTAAATTTATTTCGATTCCGAAATCCATTTCGAAATCCATATCGAATTCGAAATCCATTTCGATATCGAAATCCATTTCGATTTCGAAATCCATATTGAAATCCATTTCGATATCGAATTCTATATCGAATTCTAAATTTATTTCGATTTCGAAATCCATTTCGATTTCGAAATCCATTTCGATTTCGAAATCCATTTCGATTTCGAAATCCATTTCGATTTCGAAATCCATTTCGATTTCGAAATCCATTTCGATTTTGAAATCCATATCGAATTCGAAATCCAATACGATTTCGAAATCCATATCGAATTCGAAATCCATTTCGATTTCGAAATCCATTTTGAAATCGAAATCCACTTCGATTTCGAAATCCATTTTGAAATCTGAATCCATTTCGATATCGAAATCCATTTCGATATCGAAATCCATATCCATTTCGAATTCGAAATCCATATAGAATTCGACATCCATTTCGATATCGAAATCCATTTCGATTACGAAATCCATATCGAATTCGAAATCCACTTCGATTTCGAAATCCATTTTGAAATCTGAATCCATTTCGATATCGAATTCCATTTCGATATCGAAATCCATTTCGATATCGAAATCCATTTCGACATCGAAATCCATTTCGATTTCGAAATCCTGTTCGATATCGAAATCCATTTCGATTTCGAAATCCTGTTCGATATCGAAATCCATTTCGATTTCGAAATCCAGTTCGATATCGAAATCCATTTCGATTTCGAAATCCATTTCGAGATCGAAATCCATTTCGCTTTCGAAATCCATTTCGATATCGAAATCCATTTCGATTTCGAAATACATATCGAATTCGAAATCCACTTTTATTTCGAAATCCATTTTGAAATCGGAATCCATTTCGATATCGAAATCCATTTCGATTTCGAAATCCATTTCGATTTCGAAATCCATATAGAAATCCATTTCGATATCCAATTCCATATCAATTTCGAAATCCATATAGAAATCCATTTCGATATCGAATTCCATATCGAATTCTAAATTTATTTCGATTTCGAAATCCATTTCGATTTCGAAATCCATTTCGAAAACGGAATCCATTTCGATATCGAATTCCATATCAATTTCGAAATCCATTTCGAATTCGAAATCCATATCGATATTGAAATCCATATCGAATTCGAAATCGATTTCGAAATCGGAATCCATTTCGATATCGAAATCCATTTCGAAATCGGAATCCATTTCGATATCGAAATCCATTTCGAAATCGGAATCCATTTCGATATCGAAATCCATTTCGAAATCGGAATCCATTTCGATATCGAAATCCATTTCGATATCGAATTCGAAATCCATTTCGATATCGAAATCCATTTCGATTTCGAAATCCATATAGAAATCCATTTCGATATCGAATTCCATATCGAATTCTAAATTTATTTCGATTTCGAAATCCATTTCGATTTCGAAATCCATTTGGAAAACGGAATCCATTTCGATATCGAATTCCATATCAATTTCGAAATCCATTTCGAATTCGAAATCCATATTGATATCGAAATCCATATCGAATTCGAAATCCATTTCGAAATCGGAATCCATTTCGATATCGAAATCCATTTCGAAATCGGAATCCATTTCGATATCGAAATCCATTTCGATATCGAATTCCATATCCATTTCGAATTCGAAATCCATATCGAATTCGACATCCATTTCGATATCGAAATCCATTTCGATTACGAAATCCATATCGAATTCGAAATCCACTTCGATTTCGAAATCCATTTTGAAATCTGAATCCATTTCGATATCGAAATCCATTTCGATATCGAAATCCATTTCGATATCGAAATCCATTTCGATTTCGAAATCCATTTCGACATCGAAATCCATTTCGATTTCGAAATCCAGTTCGATATCGAAATCCATTTCGATTTCGAAATCCAGTTCGATATCGAAATCCATTTCGATTTCGAAATCCATTTCGAGATCGAAATCCATTTCGAGATCGAAATCCATTTCGAGATCGAAATCCATTTCGAGATCGAAATCCATTTCGATTTCGAAATCCATTTCGATATCGAAATCCATTTCGATTTCGAAATCCATATCGAATTCGAAATCCACTTCTATTTCGAAATCCATTTTGAAATCGGAATCCATTTCGATATCGAAATCCATTTCGATTTCGAAATCCATATAGAAATCCATTTCGATATCGAATTCCATATCAATTTCGAAATCCACTTCGATTTCGAAATCCATTTTGAAATCGGAATCCATTTCGATATCGAAATCCATTTCGATATCGAAATCCATTTCGATATCGAATTCCATATCGAATTCTAAATTTATTTCGATTTCGAAATCCATTTCGATTTCGAAATCCATATCGATTTCGAAATCCATATCGATTGCGAAATCCATATCGAATTCGAAATCCATTTCGATATCGAATTCCATATCGAATTCGAAATCCATTTCGAATTCGAAATCCATATCGATATCGAAACCCATTCCGATTTCGAAGTTCATTTCGATTTCGAAATCCATATCGATATCGAAATCCATATGGATATCGAAATCCATATCGATTTCGAAATCCATTTCGATATCGAAATCCACTTCGATTTCGAAATCCATTTCGAAATCGAAATCCATATCGAATTCGAAATCCATTTTGATATCGAAATCCATTTCGATATCGAAATCCATTTCGATATCGAAATCCATATCGAATTCGAAATCCATTTCGAAATCGGAATCCATTTCGATATCGAAATCCATTTCGAAATCGGAATCCATTTCGATATCGAAATCCATTTCGATATCGAATTCCATATCCATTTCGAATTCGAAATCCATATCGAATTCGACATCCATTTCGATATCGAAATCCATTTCGATTACGAAATCCATATCGAATTCGAAATCCACTTCGATTTCGAAATCCATTTTGAAATCTGAATCCATTTCGATATCGAAATCCATTTCGATATCGAAATCCATTTCGATATCGAAATCCATTTCGACATCGAAATCCATTTCGACATCGAAATCCATTTCGATTTCGAAATCCAGTTCGATATCGAAATCCATTTCGATTTCGAAATCCAGTTCGATATCGAAATCCATTTCGATTTCGAAATCCATTTCGAGATCGAAATCCATTTCGAGATCGAAATCCATTTCGAGATCGAAATCCATTTCGAGATCGAAATCCATTTCGATTTCGAAATCCATTTCGATATCGAAATCCATTTCGATTTCGAAATCCATATCGAATTCGAAATCCACTTCTATTTCGAAATCCATTTTGAAATCGGAATCCATTTCGATATCGAATTCCATATCAATTTCGAAATCCATTTCGAATTCGAAATCCATATCGATATTGAAATCCACTTCGATTTCGAAATCCATTTCGATATCGAAATCCATATCGAATTCGAAATCCATTTCGATATTGAAATCCATTTCGATTTCGAAATCCATTTCGATATCGAAATCCAATTCGATTTCGAAATCCATTTCGATATCGAAATCCATATCGAATTCGAAATCCATTTCGATATTGAAATCCATTTCGATTTCGAAATCCATATCGATATCGAAATCCATATGGATATCGAAATCCATATCGATTTCGAAATCCATTTCGATATCGAAATCCACTTCGATTTCGAAATCCATTTCGAAATCGAAATCCATATCGAATTCGAAATCCATTTTGATATCGAAATCCATTTCGATATCGAAATCCATTTCGATATCGAAATCCATATCGAATTCGAAATCCATTTCGAAATCGGAATCCATTTCGATATCGAAATCCATTTCGAAATCGGAATCCATTTCGATATCGAAATCCATTTCGATATCGAATTCCATATCCATTTCGAATTCGAAATCCATATCGAATTCGACATCCATTTCGATATCGAAATCCATTTCGATTACGAAATCCATATCGAATTCGAAATCCACTTCGATTTCGAAATCCATTTTGAAATCTGAATCCATTTCGATATCGAAATCCATTTCGATATCGAAATCCATTTCGATATCGAAATCCATTTCGACATCGAAATCCATTTCGACATCGAAATCCATTTCGATTTCGAAATCCAGTTCGATATCGAAATCCATTTCGATTTCGAAATCCAGTTCGATATCGAAATCCATTTCGATTTCGAAATCCAGTTCGATATCGAAATCCATTTCGATTTCGAAATCCATTTCGAGATCGAAATCCATTTCGCTTTCGAAATCCATTTCGATATCGAAATCCATTTCGATTTCGAAATACATATCGAATTCGAAATCCACTTTTATTTCGAAATCCATTTTGAAATCTGAATCCATTTCGATATCGAATTCCATTTCGATATCGAAATCCATTTCGATATCGAAATCCATTTCGACATCGAAATCCATTTCGATTTCGAAATCCATTTCGAAAACGGAATCCATTTCGATATCGAATTCCATATCAATTTCGAAATCCATTTCGAATTCGAAATCCATATCGATATTGAAATCCATATCGAATTCGAAATCGATTTCGAAATCGGAATCCATTTCGATATCGAAATCCATTTCGAAATCGGAATCCATTTCGATATCGAAATCCATTTCGAAATCGGAATCCATTTCGATATCGAAATCCATTTCGATTTCGAAATCCAGTTCGATATCGAAATCCATTTCGATTTCGAAATCCAGTTCGATATCGAAATCCATTTCGATTTCGAAATCCATTTCGAGATCGAAATCCATTTCGATTTCGAAATCCATTTCGATTTCGAAATCCACTTCGATTTCGAAATCCATTTTGAAATCTGAATCCATTTCGATATCGAAATCCATTTCGATATCGAAATCCATATCCATTTCGAATTCGAAATCCATATAGAATTCGACATCCATTTCGATATCGAAATCCATTTCGATTACGAAATCCATATCGAATTCGAAATCCACTTCGATTTCGAAATCCATTTTGAAATCTGAATCCATTTCGATATCGAATTCCATTTCGATATCGAAATCCATTTCGATATCGAAATCCATTTCGACATCGAAATCCATTTCGATTTCGAAATCCTGTTCGATATCGAAATCCATTTCGATTTCGAAATCCTGTTCGATATCGAAATCCATTTCGATTTCGAAATCCAGTTCGATATCGAAATCCATTTCGATTTCGAAATCCATTTCGAGATCGAAATCCATTTCGCTTTCGAAATCCATTTCGATATCGAAATCCATTTCGATTTCGAAATCCATTTCGAGATCGAAATCCATTTCGATATCGAATTCCATTTCGATATCGAAATCCATTTCGACATCGAAATCCATTTCGACATCGAAATCCATTTCGATTTCGAAATCCAGTTCGATATCGAAATCCATTTCGATTTCGAAATCCAGTTCGATATCGAAATCCATTTCGATTTCGAAATCCATTTCGATATCGAAATCCATTTCGATTTCGAAATCCATATCGAAATCCATTTCGATATCGAATTCCATATCATTTTCGAAATTCATTTCGAATTCGAAATCCATTTCGAATTCAAAATCCATTTCCATATCGAAATCCATATCGAAATCCATTTCGATATCGAATTCCATATCATTTTCGAAATTCATTTCGAAATCGAAATCCATTTCGAATTCAAATCCATTTCGATATCGAAATCCATTTCGATTTCGAAATTCATATCAAAATCCATTTCGATTTCGAAATTCATATCGAAATCCATTTCGATTTCGAAATCCATTTCGATATCGAAATCCATTTCGATTTCGAAATCCATATAGAGTTCGAAATCCATTTCGATTTCGAAATCCATTTTGAAATCGGAATCCATTTCGATATCGAAATCCATTTCGATAACGAATTCCATATCGAATTCTAAATTTATTTCTATTTCGAAATCCATTTCGATATCGAAATACATTTCGATTTCGAAATCCATATCCAATTCGAAATCCATTTCGATATCGAATTCCATATCATTTTCGAAATCCATTTCGAATTCAAAATCCATTTCGATATCGAAATCCATATCGAAATCCATTTCGATATCGAATTCCATATCATTTTCGAAATTCATTTCGAAATCGAAATCCATTTCGAATTCAAAATCCATTTCGATATCGAAATCCATTTCGATTTCGAAATTCATATCAAAATCCATTTCGATTTCGAAATTCATATCGAAATCCATTTCGATTTCGAAATCCATTTCGATATCGAAATCCATTTCGATTTCGAAATCCATATAGAGTTCGAAATCCATTTCGATTTCGAAATCCATTTTGAAATCTGAATCCATTTCGATATCGAATTCCATTTCGATATCGAAATCCATTTCGATTTCGAAATCCAGTTCGATATCGAAATCCATTTCGATTTCGAAATCCAGTTCGATATCGAAATCCATTTCGATTTCGAAATCCAGTTCGATATCGAAATCCATTTCGATTTCGAAATCCATTTCGAGATCGAAATCCATTTCGATTTCGAAATCCATTTCGATTTCGAAATCCACTTCGATTTCGAAATCCATTTTGAAATCTGAATCCATTTCGATATCGAAATCCATTTCGATATCGAAATCCATATCCATTTCGAATTCGAAATCCATATAGAATTCGACATCCATTTCGATATCGAAATCCATTTCGATTACGAAATCCATATCGAATTCGAAATCCACTTCGATTTCGAAATCCATTTTGAAATCTGAATCCATTTCGATATCGAATTCCATTTCGATATCGAAATCCATTTCGATATCGAAATCCATTTCGACATCGAAATCCATTTCGATTTCGAAATCCTGTTCGATATCGAAATCCATTTCGATTTCGAAATCCTGTTCGATATCGAAATCCATTTCGATTTCGAAATCCAGTTCGATATCGAAATCCATTTCGATTTCGAAATCCATTTCGAGATCGAAATCCATTTCGCTTTCGAAATCCATTTCGATATCGAAATCCATTTCGATTTCGAAATACATATCGAATTCGAAATCCACTTTTATTTCGAAATCCATTTGAAATCGGAATCCATTTCGATATCGAAATCCATTTCGATTTCGAAATCCATTTCGATTTCGAAATCCATATAGAAATCCATTTCGATATCAATTCCATATCAATTTCGAAATCCATATAGAAATCCATTTCGATATCGAATTCCATATCGAATTCTAAATTTATTTCGATTTCGAAATCCATTTCGATTTCGAAATCCATTTCGAAAACGGAATCCATTTCGATATCGAATTCCATATCAATTTCGAAATCCATTTCGAATTCGAAATCCATATCGATATTGAAATCCATATCGAATTCGAAATCGATTTCGAAATCGGAATCCATTTCGATATCGAAATCCATTTCGAAATCGGAATCCATTTCGATATCGAAATCCATTTCGAAATCGGAATCCATTTCGATATCGAAATCCATTTCGAAATCGGAATCCATTTCGATATCGAAATCCATTTCGATATCGAATTCGAAATCCATTTCGATATCGAAATCCATTTCGATTTCGAAATCCATATAGAAATCCATTTCGATATCGAATTCCATATCGAATTCTAAATTTATTTCGATTTCGAAATCCATTTCGATTTCGAAATCCATTTGGAAAACGGAATCCATTTCGATATCGAATTCCATATCAATTTCGAAATCCATTTCGAATTCGAAATCCATATCGATATCGAAATCCATATCGAATTCGAAATCCATTTCGAAATCGAATCCATTTCGATATCGAAATCCATTTCGAAATCGGAATCCATTTCGATATCGAAATCCATTTCGATATCGAATTCCATATCCATTTCGAATTCGAAATCCATATCGAATTCGACATCCATTTCGATATCGAAATCCATTTCGATTACGAAATCCATATCGAATTCGAAATCCACTTCGATTTCGAAATCCATTTTGAAATCTGAATCCATTTCGATATCGAAATCCATTTCGATATCGAAATCCATTTCGATATCGAAATCCATTTCGATTTCGAAATCCATTTCGACATCGAAATCCATTTCGATTTCGAAATCCAGTTCGATATCGAAATCCATTTCGATTTCGAAATCCAGTTCGATATCGAAATCCATTTCGATTTCGAAATCCATTTCGAGATCGAAATCCATTTCGAGATCGAAATCCATTTCGAGATCGAAATCCATTTCGAGATCGAAATCCATTTCGATTTCGAAATCCATTTCGATATCGAAATCCATTTCGATTTCGAAATCCATATCGAATTCGAAATCCACTTCGATTTCGAAATCCATTTTGAAATCGGAATCCATTTCGATATCGAAATCCATTTCGATTTCGAAATCCATATAGAAATCCATTTCGATATCGAATTCCATATCAATTTCGAAATCCACTTCGATTTCGAAATCCATTTGAAATC
The DNA here is from genome assembly GCA_035045865.1 of Drosophila austrosaltans. Lineage (NCBI taxonomy): Eukaryota > Metazoa > Arthropoda > Insecta > Diptera > Drosophilidae > Drosophila > Drosophila austrosaltans. The sequence goes on from JAWNOQ010000185.1 coordinate 13,364, forward strand.
GGAATCCATTTCGATATCGAAATCCATTTCGATATCGAAATCCATTTCGATATCGAATTCCATATCGAATTCTAAATTTATTTCGATTTCGAAATCCATTTCGATTTCGAAATCCATATCGATTTCGAAATCCATATCGATTGCGAAATCCATATCGAATTCGAAATCCATTTCGATATCGAATTCCATATCGAATTCGAAATCCATTTCGAATTCGAAATCCATATCGATATCGAAACCCATTCCGATTTCGAAGTTCATTTCGATTTCGAAATCCATATCGATATCGAAATCCATATGGATATCGAAATCCATATCGATTTCGAAATCCATTTCGATATCGAAATCCACTTCGATTTCGAAATCCATTTCGAAATCGAAATCCATATCGAATTCGAAATCCATTTTGATATCGAAATCCATTTCGATATCGAAATCCATTTCGATATCGAAATCCATATCGAATTCGAAATCCATTTCGAAATCGGAATCCATTTCGATATCGAAATCCATTTCGAAATCGGAATCCATTTCGATATCGAAATCCATTTCGATATCGAATTCCATATCCATTTCGAATTCGAAATCCATATCGAATTCGACATCCATTTCGATATCGAAATCCATTTCGATTACGAAATCCATATCGAATTCGAAATCCACTTCGATTTCGAAATCCATTTTGAAATCTGAATCCATTTCGATATCGAAATCCATTTCGATATCGAAATCCATTTCGATATCGAAATCCATTTCGACATCGAAATCCATTTCGACATCGAAATCCATTTCGATTTCGAAATCCAGTTCGATATCGAAATCCATTTCGATTTCGAAATCCAGTTCGATATCGAAATCCATTTCGATTTCGAAATCCATTTCGAGATCGAAATCCATTTCGAGATCGAAATCCATTCGAGATCGAAATCCATTTCGAGATCGAAATCCATTTCGATTTCGAAATCCATTTCGATATCGAAATCCATTTCGATTTCGAAATCCATATCGAATTCGAAATCCACTTCTATTTCGAAATCCATTTGAAATCGGAATCCATTTCGATATCGAATTCCATATCAATTTCGAAATCCATTTCGAATTCGAAATCCATATCGATATTGAAATCCACTTCGATTTCGAAATCCATTTCGATATCGAAATCCATATCGAATTCGAAATCCATTTCGATATTGAAATCCATTTCGATTTCGAAATCCATTTCGATATCGAAATCCAATTCGATTTCGAAATCCATTTCGATATCGAAATCCATATCGAATTCGAAATCCATTTCGATATTGAAATCCATTTCGATTTCGAAATCCATATCGATATCGAAATCCATATGGATATCGAAATCCATATCGATTTCGAAATCCATTTCGATATCGAAATCCACTTCGATTTCGAAATCCATTTCGAAATCGAAATCCATATCGAATTCGAAATCCATTTTGATATCGAAATCCATTTCGATATCGAAATCCATTTCGATATCGAAATCCATATCGAATTCGAAATCCATTTCGAAATCGGAATCCATTTCGATATCGAAATCCATTTCGAAATCGGAATCCATTTCGATATCGAAATCCATTTCGATATCGAATTCCATATCCATTTCGAATTCGAAATCCATATCGAATTCGACATCCATTTCGATATCGAAATCCATTTCGATTACGAAATCCATATCGAATTCGAAATCCACTTCGATTTCGAAATCCATTTTGAAATCTGAATCCATTTCGATATCGAAATCCATTTCGATTCAATCGAAATCCATTTCGATATCGAAATCCATTTCGACATCGAAATCCATTTCGACATCGAAATCCATTTCGATTTCGAAATCCAGTTCGATATCGAAATCCATTTCGATTTCGAAATCCAGTTCGATATCGAAATCCATTTCGATTTCGAAATCCATTTCGAGATCGAAATCCATTTCGAGATCGAAATCCATTTCGAGATCGAAATCCATTTCGAGATCGAAATCCATTTCGATTTCGAAATCCATTTCGATATCGAAATCCATTTCGATTTCGAAATCCATATCGAATTCGAAATCCACTTCTATTTCGAAATCCATTTTGAAATCGGAATCCATTTCGATATCGAAATCCATTTCGATTTCGAAATCCATTTCGATATCGAAATCCATATCGATTTCGAAATCCACTTCGATTTCGAAATCCATTTCGATATCGAAATCCATATCGAATTCGAAATCCATTTCGATATTGAAATCCATTTCGATTTCGAAATCCATTTCGATATCGAAATCCACTTCGATTTCGAAATCCATTTCGATATCGAAATCCATATCGAATTCGAAATCCATTTCGATATTGAAATCCATTTCGATTTCGAAATCCATTTCGATATCGAAATCCATATCGAATTCGAAATCCATTTCGATATCGAAATCCATTTCGATTTCGAAATCCATTTCGATTTCGAAATCCATTTCGATTTCGAAATCCGTATCGAAATCCATTTCGATATCGAATTCCACATCATTTTCGAAATCCATTTCGAATTCGAAATCCATTTCGAATTCAAAATCCATTTCGATATCGAAATCCATATAGAAATCCATTTCGATATCGAATTCCATATCATTTTCGAAATTCATTTCGAAATCGAAATCCATTTCGAATTTGAAATCTATTTCGACATTTTTTTTTTTTTTTTTTTTTTTTTTTTACGCGCGAATCCCAACGGGAGCACTAATTGCCCACACCTCCCGCCCAACCGACCGAGGGGCGCAAGCCGCATAACGCACGGCTCGAGTCGCGGGGACAATTCACAAAACACAGACAAAAAACGACACTAAAGCTAGTTACGTGCTAGATAGGAAAGGATAGAAGTTTTTAGTAAAGGAATCGAGAGCTCTGAACTGATTACATGATAAAGACGATTATAATCAGAACAAAGTACTCGAAAAGGTTCATACATAAGGTAGTTAGTAGTACATCGTGGAAGTGTTAGAGGAATATAGTTTCTAGTAGGTCTACAAGAAACGGTTAGTTTTACTCGGTTCAATAGCTCGGGAGAGTCTATATCCCCGTTAAGGAGCCTGTGGATAAATATGACGCCAAGCATTAATCTACGATTAGAAAGGGAAGGAAGGTCAAGTAAAAGAAGTCTACTAGAGTACGAAGGCAAGTTGATATTACGATCCCAGTTCAGACCACGAAGAGCAAAGAGAAGGAACTGTTTTTGAACTGATTCTATTCTTGCTTTATGTGAATCGTATTGGGGTGACCATATGCAGGTTGCATATTCTAAAATTGGACGAACCAATGAGGTGTAAAGAACCTTGGTTGTATATGGATCGTCAAATTCCTTTGACCATCTTTTAACAAATCCAAGAACACCCATGGCTTTTCCGACAGTAGTGCTTATATGGGACTTAAAAGTCAATTTATGGTCCATAAGTACTCCCAAGTCAATCATCTCATTAAGTCTGGTTAATGGAACGTTATTAAGAAAGTAGGTAATTAACTGAGGAGTGTTTCTGAAAAAAGTCATGACCTTGCATTTAGATGTGTTTAGGTTTAATAAATTGTGTCGACACCAAGATTGAAAGTTTTGGAGGTCAGATTGCAACCGTGAAGGTGATATAATATCTCTGTAGCTGAGACAAAGCTTTACATCATCTGCATACATGAGGACACGAGAATGTATTATAACGGATGGAAGATCGTTAATAAAAAGGGTGAATAGCAGTGGTCCCAGATGACTACCCTGAGGCACCCCCGAAGTTACTTGGATGGTCCTTGAACTTGAAGACTTGAAGAGAACTTTCTGTGTTCTGTCTGTCAGGTATTCACGAATCCAACAAATTAAAGGGCTTGGGAAGCCAATTTCGTTTAATTTTAAAAGAAGAAGTGTATGATTAACAGAATCAAAAGCCTTGCTGAAATCAGTATAAATGACATCAGTCTGTCTTGCATTCCTAAATCCTTCGATCGTTAAAGATGTAAATTCTAATAGGTTAGTGGTAGTAGATCTACGTTTCACAAACCCATGTTGAGATGGTGAAATAATAGATCTACAAAAATGTTGCAATTGAGAAGTGATTAACTTACCCCTATAATTGGATGCTTCGGACTTTTTACCATTTTTATGAAGAGGAATTATATAAGATTCCTTCCATATAGACGGAAAATGACAAGATTTAACGGACAACGAAAAAAGTTTTTGAAGTGGCTTACATAGAGCCTCAGCGCAAAATCTGAGTACACAACCAGGTATTCCATCAGGACCAGGTGTGTACACAGGTTTTACTAAATTAAGCACGCTAATAAGCGAACTTTCATCGATCGAAGGACAACAAATACAATTAGACCTTTTTATCTGATAAGGATACAAAATATTCGCTCGGTATTCCGTTGAGGAATATGTTGTTGTGAAGAAATCAGCAAACAAATCAGCAATCGCTTGATCAGAGTCCGCTATATTATTTCCAAACGATAATATTGATGGGTGGACATCCATCTTACGTTTAGAATTCACAAAACTATAAAACTGTTTAGGATCACGGGAAAACTCAAGCTTACAACGCTTGAGGTAATTATTATAGCAGTGCTTGTTAAGCAACATAAAATTGGAGCGAGCAACTGCGTAAAGAGCAAAGTCTGAAGAACGTCCCGATTTCTTGTATTTTTTATAATATCTGGATTTGACATTTTTCAAATTGGATAGCTCACGAGAAAACCAGGGAGGTCGGTGAGACGACACTGGAGCCCTCAGTGGGACACAAACCTTAAAAAGCGAACCGAGAGTATCATAAAACAACGAGATAGCAAGATCCATGTCTGAGCAACTGTATAAGGATGACCAGTCAGTTCTCAGAATGAGCTCATTCAGTTTAACAAAGTTAGTCTTGCGAAAATTAAGAGATTTAATCACAGGACTGACACCAGCAATCGGTGCACGAAACGACAGATCTACAGATAAATCCAGAGTAGGATGAAAATTGTCTTCGGGCAAGACTAGAGGGTCGGTTCTAGTTACTGCACAGTTGGTGGAATCCAACACAAATATCAGATCTAAGGATCTGCCCATGTTATTTCGCACAGGGTTTATTTGAGCTAATGATAACTCAAAAAGGCCATCAACGAAGCAGTGAGATTTAGAAGGAAGCAACAAAGCAGATTCATCAGATTGAGACCATGCTATTTCTGGTAAATTAAAGTCACCAAAGACGATTAAGATATCTCTATCAGAAAGCAATGAAGAAATATATCGAATAGAATCTAAATGTTTTGCGTACACCGCCATGTCGGATTGTGGCGGAATGTAAGAACAAGTAATGTAGACAGAGAAAGACTTGAATCTGACCTTAACGCTAACAAACTCAATCTCCAGAATGTCCGGTGAATGAATTTGGTCAGAAGTTAAGGCCGAGTCAACAGCAATCAGAACTCCTCCGCCTACACGAGAAGTCCGATCACATCTAAAAATTGAAAAATCCATTTCGATATCGAAATCCATATGGATATCGAAATCCATATCGATTTCGAAATCCATTTCGATATCGAAATCCACTTCAATTTCGAAATCCATTTCGATATCGAAATCCATATCGAATTCAAAATCCATTTCGACATCAAATCCATTTCGATTCAAAATCCATTTCGATATTGAAATCCATATCGAAATCAATTTCGATATCGAATTCCATATCATTTTCGAAATTCATTTCGAAATCGAAATCCATTTCGAATTTGAAATCTATTTCGACATCGAAATCCATTTCGATATCGAAATCCATATGGATATCGAAATCCATATCGATTTCGAAATCCATTTCGATATCGAAATCCACTTCAATTTCGAAATCCATTTCGATATCGAAATCCATATCGAATTCAAAATCCTTATCGATATCGAAATCCATTTCGAAATCGGAATCCATTTCGATTTCGAAATCCATATAGAAATCCATATCAATTTCGAAATCCATTTCGAATTCGAAATCCATTTCGATATCGAAATCCATTTCGAAATCGGAATCCATTTCGATATCGAAATCCATTTCGATTTCGAAATCCATATAGAAATCCATATCAATTTCGAAATCCATATCGAATTCGAAATCCACTTCGATTTCAAAATCCATTTTGAAATCGGAATCCATTTCGATATCGAAATCCATTTCGATTTCGAAATTCATATCGAAATCCATTTCGATTTCGAAATTCATATCGAAATCCATTTCGATTTCGAAATTCATATCGAAATCCATTTCGATATCGAAATCCATATCGATTTCGAAATCCACTTCGATTTCGAAATCCATTTCGATATCGAAATCCATATCGAATTCGAAATCCATTTCGATATTGAAATCCATTTCGATTTCGAAATCCATTTCGATATCGAAATCCACTTCGATTTCGAAATCCATTTCGATATCGAAATCCATATCGAATTCGAAATCCATTTCGATATTGAAATCCATTTCGATTTCGAAATCCATTTCGATATCGAAATCCATATCGAATTCGAAATCCATTTCGATATCGAAATCCATTTCGATTTCGAAATCCATTTCGATTTCGAAGTCCGTATCGAAATCCATTTCGATATCGAATTCCATATCATTTTCGAAATCCATTTCGAATTCGAAATCCATTTCGAATTCAAAATCCATTTCGATATCGAAATCCATATAGAAATCCATTTCGATATCGAATTCCATATCATTTTCGAAATTCATTTCGAAATCGAAATCCATTTCGAATTTGAAATCTATTTCGACATCGAAATCCATTTCGATATCGAAATCCATATGGATATCGAAATCCATATCGATTTCGAAATCCATTTCGATATCGAAATCCACTTCAATTTCGAAATCCATTTCGATATCGAAATCCATATCGAATTCAAAATCCATTTCGACATCGAAATCCATTTCGATTCAAAATCCATTTCGATATTGAAATCCATATCGAAATCCATTTCAATATCGAATTCCATATCATTTTCGAAATTCATTTCGAAATCGAAATCCATTTCGAATTTGAAATCTATTTCGACATCGAAATCCATTTCGATATCGAAATCCATATGGATATCGAAATCCATATCGATTTCGAAATCCATTTCGATATCGAAATCCACTTCAATTTCGAAATCCATTTCGATATCGAAATCCATATCGAATTCAAAATCCTTATCGATATCGAAATCCATTTCGAAATCGGAATCCATTTCGATTTCGAAATCCATTTCGAAATCGGAATCCATTTCGATATCGAAATCCATTTCGAAATCGGAATCCATTTCGATATCGAAATCCATTTCGATTTCGAAATCCATATAGAAATCCATATCAATTTCGAAATCCATTTCGAATTCGAAATCCATTTCGATATCGAAATCCATTTCGAAATCGGAATCCATTTCGATATCGAAATCCATTTCGATTTCGAAATCCATATAGAAATCCATATCAATTTCGAAATCCATATCGAATTCGAAATCCACTTCGATTTCAAAATCCATTTTGAAATCGGAATCCATTTCGATATCGAAATCCATTTCGATTTCGAAATTCATATCGAAATCCATTTCGATTTCGAAATTCATATCGAAATCCATTTCGATTTCGAAATTCATATCGAAATCCATTTCGATTTCGAAATCCATATAGAGTTCGAAATCCATTTCGATTTCGAAATCCATTTTGAAATCGGAATCCATTTCGATATCTAAATCCATTTCGATATCGAATTCCATATCGAATTCTAAATTTATTTCGATTTCGAAATCCATTTCGATATCGAAATCCATTTCGATTTCGAAATCCATATCGAATTCGAAATCCATTTCGATATCGAAATGCATTTCGATATCGAAATCCATTTCGATTTCGAAATCCATATCGAATTCGAAATCCATTTTGAAATCGAAATCCTTATTGCTATCGAAATCCATTTCGAAATCGGAATCCATTTCGATATCGAAATCCATTTCGAAATCGGAATCCATTTCGATATCGAAATCCATTTCGATTTCGAAATCCATATAGAAATCCATATCAATTTCGAAATCCATTTCGAATTCGAAATCCATTTCGAAATCGAAATCCATTTCGATATTGAATTCGATATCCATTTCGAATTCGAAATCCATATCGAATTCGAAATCCATTTCTATATCGAAATCCATTTCGATTTCGAAATACATATAGAAATCCATTTCGATATCGAAATCCACTTCGATTTCGAAATCCATTTCGATATCGAAATCCATATCGAATTCAAAATCCATTTCGATATCGAAATCCATTTCGATTTCGAAATCCATTTCGATATCGAAATCCATTTCGATTTCGAAATCCATATCGGAATCCATTTCGATATCGAATTCCATATCATTTTCGAAATCCATTTCGAATTCGAAATCCATTTCGAATTCGAAATCCATTTCGAATTCAAAATCCATTTCGATATTGAAGTCCATATCGAAATCCATTTCGATATCGAATTCCATATCATTTTCGAAATTCATTTCGAAATCGAAATCCATTTCGAATTCAAAATCCATTTCGATATCGAAATCCATTTCGATTTCGAAATTCATATCGAAATCCATTTCGATTTCGAAATCCATATAGAGTTCGAAATCCATTTCGATTTCGAAACCCATTTTGATATCGGAATCCATTTCGATATCTAAATCCATTTCGATATCGAATTCCATATCGAATTCTAAATTTATTTCGATTTCGAAATCCATTTCGATATCGAAATCCATTTCGATTTCGAAATCCATATCGAATTCGAAATCCATTTCGATATCGGAATCCATTTCGATATCGAAATCCATTTCGATTTCGAAATCCATATCGAATTCGAAATCCATTTTGAAATCGAATTCCTTATCGATATCGAAATCCATTTCGAAATCGGAATCCATTTCGATATCGAAATCCATTTCGAAATCGGAATCCATTTCGATATCGAAATCCATTTCGATTTCGAAATCCATATAGAAATCCATATTAATTTCGAAATCCATTTCGAATTCGAAATCCATTTCGAAATCGAAATCCATTTCGATATTGAATTCGATATCCATTTCGAATTCGAAATCCATATCGAATTCGAAATCCATTTCTATATCGAAATCCATTTCGATTTCGAAATCCATATAGAAATCCATTTCGATATCGAATTCCATATCAATTTCGAAATCCATTTCGAATTCGAAATCCATTTCGAAATCGAAATCCACATCGATATTGAAATCCATTTCGATATCGGATTCCATATCAATATCGAAATCCATTTCGAAATCCATTTCGAATTCGAAATCCATTTCGATATCGAAATCCATTTCGATTTCGAAATCCATTTCGATTACGAAATCCAAATTGAATTCGAAATCTACTTCGATTCCGAAATCCATTTTGAAATCGGAATCCATTTCGATATCGAATTCCATATCGAATTCTAAATTTATTTCGATTTCGAAATCCATTTCGATTTCGAAATCCATATCGAATTCGAAATCCAATTCGATTTCGAAATCCATATCGAATTCGAAATCCATTTCGATTTCGAAATCCATTTTGAAATCGAAATCCTTATCGATTTCGAAATCCATTTCGAAATCGGAATCCATTTCGATATCGAAATCCATTTCGAAATCGGAATCCATTTCGATATCGGAATCCATTTCGATATCGAAATCCATTTCGATATCGAATTCCATATCGAATTCTAAATTTATTTCGATTTCGAAATCCATTTCGATTTCGAAATCCATATCGATTTCGAAATCCATATCGAATTCGAAATCCATTTCGATATCGAATTCCATATCGAATTCGAAATCCATTTCAAATTCGAAATCCATTTCGATATCGAAATCCATTTCGATTTCGAAATCCATTTCGATTTCAAAATCCATTTCGATTTCGAAATCCATATCGAATTCGAAGTCCATTTCGATATCGAATTCCATTTCGATTTCCAAATCCATATCGATATCGAAATCCATATGGATATCGAAATCCATATCGATTTCGAAATCCATTTCGATATCGAAATCCACTTCGATTTCGAAATCCATTTCGATATCGAAATCCATATCGAATTCGAAATCCATTTCGATATCGAAATCCATTTCGATATCGAAATACATTTCGATTTCGAAATCCATTTCGATATCGAAATCCATTTCGATTTCGAAATCCATTTCGATTTCGAAATCCATATCGAAATCCATTTCGATATCGAATTCCATATCATTTTCGAAATCCATTTCGATATCGAATTCCATATCATTTTCGAAATCCATTTCGAATTCGAAATCCATTTCGAATTCGAAATCCATTTCGATATCGAATTCCATATCATTTTCGAAATTCATTTCGAAATCGAAATCCATTTCGAATTCGAAATCTATTTCGAAATCGAAATCCATTTCGAATTCGAAATCTATTTCGACATCGAAATCCATTTCGATATTGAATTCGATATCCATTTCGAATTCGAAATCCATATCGAATTCGAAATCCATTTCGATATCGAAATCCATATCGAATTCGAAATCCATTCGATATCGAAATCCATTTCGATATCGAAATCCATTTCGATTTCGAAATCCATTTCGATATCGAAATCCATATCGAATTCAAAATCCATTTCGATATCGAAATCCATTTCGATTTCGAAATCCATTTCGATATCGAAATCCATTTCCATTTCGAAATCCATATCGAAATCCATTTCGATATCGAATTCCATATCATTTTCGAA
>JAWNOQ010000186.1:0-10337 GCA_035045865.1 Drosophila austrosaltans
TTATTTCGATTTCGTAATCCATTTCGATATCGAAAGCCTTTACTGATTTCGAAATCCAAATCGAATTCGAAATTTATTTCGATTTCGAAATCCATTTTGTAATTGAAAGCCTTAAAAATCGATATCGAAATCCATTTCGATTTCGAAATCCATATCGAATTCGAAATCCATTTCTGATATCGAAATCCATTTCGATTTCGAAATCCATTTATATTTCGAAATCCATATAGAAATCCATATTGATATAATCGAATTCCATATCAATTTCGAAATCCATTTCGAATTCGAAATCCATATCGAAATCCTTATAGAATTTGAGACCCAAATGGATATCGAATTCAATCTCGATTTCGAAATCCAAATCGATATCGAATTCTATTCGATTTCGAAACCGATTTTCGAAATCGAAATCATTTTCGATTTCGAAATCCATATCGAATTCGAAATGGATTTCGATATCGTAATGGATTCCTTGATTTCTAAATGGATTTCGAAAATCGAAATCCATTTCGAATTCGATATGGATTTCGAAATCGAAATGGATCTCGATTTCGAATGGATTTTGAAATCGAATAGAATTGATATCGATTTGGATTTTGAAATCGAATTGGAATTGGATATCGATTTGATTTCAAATTTATATGGATTTCGATATGGATTTCGAATTCGAAATGGATTTCTGAAATTGATATGGAATTCATTATCAATATGGATTTCTTTATGGATTTCTGGAATATAAATGGATTTCGAAATCGAAATGGATTTCGATATCGAAATGGATTTCGAATTGGATATAAATTTCGAAATCGAAATGGATTTCGATATCGGTTTTTCTTTCGATTTCTAAATGGATTTCGAAATCGTAATGGATTTGGAATTCGATATGGATTTTTTGGGGGGAATGGATTTCGATATCGAAATGGATTACGAAATCGAAATAAATTTAGAATTCGATATGGAATTCGATATCGAAATGGATTTCGATATCGAAATGGATTCCGATTTCAAAATGGATTTCGGATATCGAAATGGATTCCGATTTGGAATGGATTGGGATATCGAAATGGATTTCGAAATCGAAATAAATTTAGAATTCGATATGGATTTCGATATCGTAATGGATTCCGAATTCGAAATGGATTTCGAAATTGATATGGAATTCGATATCAAATGGATTTCGATAGGAATTTCGAAATCGAAATGGATTTCGATATCGAAATGGATTTTGAATTCGAAATGGATTCCGATTTCGATATGGATTTCGATATCGATATGGATTTCGATATCGCAATGGATTTTGAATTGGAAATGGATTCAAATTTCGAAATGGATTTTGTAAATGATATGGATTTCGATACCCCGCTGGATTTCGAATTCGATATGGATTTTCGATATCGATATGGATTTCGATATCGAATTCGATATCATTTTCGAAATCCATTTCGAAATCGAAATCCATTCCGAATTCAAAATCCATTTCGATATCAAAATCCATTTCGATTTCGAAATTCATATCAAAATTCATTTCTGATTTTCGAAATCCATTTCGATATCGAAGTCCATTTCGATTTCGTAATCCATTTCGATATCGAAATCCATTTTGAAATCAGAATCCATTGAGATATCGAAATCCATTTCGATATCGAATTCAATATCGAATTCTAAATTCTATTTCGATTTCGTGATCCATTTCGATATCGAAATCCATTTCGATTCGAAATTCATATCGAATTCGAAATCCATTTCGATATCGAAATCCATATCGAATTCGAAATCCATTTCGATTTCGAAATCCATTTTGAAATCTGAATCCATTTCCTGATATCGAAATCCATTTCGATAGCGAATTAAACATCGAATTTTAAATTTATTTCGATTTCGAAATCCATTTCGATATCGTAATCCATTTCGATTTCGAAATCCATATCAAATTCGTAGTCCATTTCGATATCGAAATCCATTTCGATTTCGAAATCCATATCGAATTCGTAATCCATTTCTATATCGAAATCCATTTCGATTTCGAAATCCATATCGAATTCGTAATCCATTTCGATATCGAAATCCATTTTGAAATCGAAATCCATTTCGATTTCGATATCCATTTCGATATCGAAATCCATTTCGATTTCGAAATCCATTTCGATATCGAAATCCATTTCGATTTCGAAATCCATATCGAATTCGAACTACTTTTCGAATTCGAAATCCATTTTGAAATCGGAATCCATTTCGATATTCGTAGTCCATTTCGATATCGAATTCCATATCGAATTCTAAATTTATTTCGATTTCGAAATCCACTGAGATATTGAAATCCAGTAAGATTTCGAAATCCACATCGAATTCGAAATCCATTTTGAAATCGAAAGCCTTATCGATATCGAAATCCATTTCGATTTCTTTCGGAGTCCATATCGAATTCGAAATGGATTCCGATATCGAAATCCATATCATTTTCAAAATCCATTTCGAAATCGAAATCCATTTCGAATTCAAAATCCATTTCGATATCGAAATCCATATCGATATCGAAATCCATATCGAAATCGGAATCCATTTCGGACTCAAATCCATTTCGATATCGAAATCCATTTCGATTTCGAAATTCATATCGAAATCCATTTTGATATCGAATTCCATATCAATTTCGAAATCCATTTCGAATTCGAAATCCATTTCGATATCGAAATCCATATCGAATTCTAAATTTATTTCGATTTTCGTTTTCCATTTCGATATCGAAATCCATTTTGAAATCGGAATCCATTTCGATATCGAAATGCATTTCGATATCGAATTCCATATCGAATTCTAAATTTATTCTTTTGATTTCGTAATCCATTTCGATATCGAAATCCATTTCGATTTAGAAATCCATATCGAATTCGAAATCCATTTCGATTTCGAAATCCATTTTGAAATCGAAAGCCTTATCGATATCGAAATCCATTTCGATTTCGAAACTGCTTATCGAATTCGAAATCCATTTCGATATCGAAATCCATTTCGATTTCGAAATCCATTTATATTTCGAAATCCATATAGAAATCCATATTGATATCGAATTCCATATCAATTTCGAAATCCATTTCGAATTCGAAATCCATATCGAAATCCATATAGAATTTGAAATCCAAATCGATATCGAATTCCAATTCGATTTTGAAATCCAAATCGATATCGAATTCTATTCGATTCTCTTCGGAATCCATTTCGATATCGAAATCCATTTCGATTTCGATTCGAGTCCATTTCGATATCGAAATCCATTTCGATTTCGAAATCCATATCGAATTCGTAATCCATTTGGATTTCGAAATCCATTTTGAAATCTGAATCCATTTCGATATCGAAATCCTTTTCGATGTCGAATTCCATATCGAATTCTGAATTTATTTCGATTTCGAAATCCATTTCGATATCGAAATCCATTTCGATTTCGAAATTCATAATGAATTCGGAGTCCATTTCGATTTCGAAATCCATTTTGAAATCGAAAGCCTTATCGATATCGAAATCCATTTCGATTTCGAAATCCATATAGAATTCGAAATCCATTTCGATATCGAAATCCATATCATTTTCGAAATCCATTTCGAAATCGAAATCCATTTCGAAATTCAAAATCCATTTCGATATCGAAATCCATTTTGATATCGAATTCCATATCAATTTCGTAATCCATTTCGATTTCGAAATTCCATATCGAATTCGAAATCCATTTCGATTTCGAAATCCATTTTGAAATCGGAATCCATTTCGATATTGAAATCCATTTCGATATTGAATTCCATATCGAATTCTAAATTTATTTCGATTTCGAAATCCATATCGAAATCGAAATCCATTTCGAATTAAAAATCCATTTCGATATCGAAATCCATTTCGATTTCGAAATTCATATCGAAATCCATTTTGATATCGAATTCCATATCAATTTCGTAATCCATTTCGAATTCGAAATCCATTTCGATATCGAAATCCATATCGAATTCTAAATTTATTTCGATTTCGAAATTAATTTCGATATCGAAATCCATTTTGAAATCGGAATCCATTTCGATATCGAATTCCATATCGAATTCTAAATTTATTTTGATTTCGTGTAATCCATTTGGATTTCGTAGTCCATATCGAATTCGTAATCCATTTCGATTAAGAAATCCATTTGAAATTTGAATCCATTTCGATATCGAAATCCATTGAGATATCGAATTCTATATCGAATTCTAAATTTATTTCGATTTCGAAATCCATATCGAAATCGAAATCCATTTCGAATTCAAAATCCATTTCGATATCGTAGTCCATTTTTGATTTCGAAATTCATATCGAAATCCATTTTGATATCGAATTCCATATCAATTTCGATGTTCATTTCGAATTCGAAATCCATTTCGATATCGAATTCTATATCGAATTCTAAATTTTTTTCGATTTCGAAATTAATTTCGATATCGAAATCCATTTTGAAATCTGAATCCATTTCGAGATCGAAATCCATTTCGATATCAAATTCCATATCGAATTCTAAATTTATTTCGATTTCGTCGTCCATTTCGATATCGAAATCCATTTCGAAATCCATATCGAATTCGAAATCCATTTCGATTTCGAAATCCATTTTGAAATCGAAAGCCTTATCGATATCGAAATCCATTTCGATTTCGAAATCCATATCGAATTCGAAATCCATTTTGATATCGAATTCCATATCAATTTCGAAGTCCATTTCAAATTCGTAGTCCATTCGCTTCCATATCGTAGTCCATATCGATATCGAAATCCATATCGACATCGTAATCCATTTGGAATTCAAAATCCATTTCGATATCAAAATCCATTTCGATTTCGAAATTCAGATCGAAATCCATTTTGATATCGAATTCCATATCAATTTCGAAATCCATTTCGAATTCGAAATCCATTTCGATATCGAAATCCATATCGAATTCTCAGTTCTATGATTGGATTTCGAAATCCATTTCGATATCGAAATCCATTTTGAAATCGGAATCCATTTCGATATCGAAATCCATTTCGATATCGAAATCCATTTCGATATCGAATTCCTTATCGAATTCTAAATTTATTTCGATTTTGCAATCCATTTCGATATCGAAATCCATTTCAATTTCGAAATCCATATCGAATTCGAAATCCATTTCGATTTCGAAATCCATTTTGAAATCGAAAGCCTTATCGATATCGAAATCCATTTCGATTTCGAAATCCATATCGAATTCGAAATCCATTTCGATTTCGAAATCCATTTTGAAATCGGAATCCATTTCGATATCGAATTCTATATCGAATTCTAAATTTATTTCGATATTGATAAGGCTTTCGATTTCAAATGGATTTCGCAATCGAAATGGATTACGAATTCGATATGGATTTTCGTGAAATCGAAATGGATTTCGATATCGAAATGGATTACGAAATCGAAATAAATTTAGAATTCGATAAGGAATTCATTATCGAAATGATTTTCGATATCGAAATGGATTCCGATTTTCAAATGGATTTCGATATCGTAATGGATTTTGAAATCGAAATAAATTTAGAATCTGATATGAATTTCGAAATCGAAATGGATTTCGATATCGAAATGGATTTTGAATTCGAAATGGATTCCGATATCGATATGGATTTTCGATATCGATATGGATTTCGATATCGAAATGGATTTTGAATTGGAATGGATTTCGATTTTGAAATGGATTTCGAAAATGATATGGATTTCGATATCGAATGGATTGAGAATTGGATATGGATTTCGATATCGATATGGATTTCGATATCGAATTCATATCATTTTCGAAATCCATTTCGAAATCGAAATCCATTCGAAATTCAAAATCCATTTCGATATCAAAATCAATTTCGATTTCGAAATTCATATCAAAATCCATTTCGATTTCGAAATCCATTTCTTTATCGAAATCCATTTCGATTTCGAAATCCATTTCGATATCGAAATCCATTTTGAAATCTGAGTCCATTTCGATATCGAAATCCATTTCGATATCGAATTCAATATCGAATTCTAAATTTATTTCGATTTCGTAATCCATTTCGATATCGAAATCCATTTTGAATTTTCGAAATCCATTTCGATATCAAAATCCATATCGAAATCTAAATTTATTTCGATTTCGAAATCCATTTCGATATCGAAATCCATTTTGAAATCGGAATCCATTTCGATATCGAAATCCATTTCGATATCGAAATCCATATCGAATTCTAAATTTATTTCTATTTCGAAATCCATTTCGATATCGAAATCCATTTTGCAATCTGAATCCATTTCGATATCGAAATCCATTTCGATATCGAATTCCATATCGAATTATCAATTTATTTCGATATCGTGATCCATTTCGATATCGAAATCCATTTCGATATCGAAATCCATTTCGATATCGAAATCCATATCGAATTCGAAATCCATTTCGATTTCGAAATCCATTTTGAAATCTGAATCCATTTCGATATCGAAATAAATTTCGATATCGAATTCCATATCGAATTCTAAATTTATTTCGATTTCGAAATCCATTTCGATATCGAAATCCATTTCGATTTCGAATGATCCACATCGAATTCGTAATCCATTTGGGGGGGGGGGGGCATTTGCAATCCATTTAATAATTCATATCATAGTCGTAATCCATTTCGAGTATTCAAATTCATATCGAATTCGAAATCCATTTCGATTTCGTAATCCATTTTTCAAAAATCTCTTCGAAAGCCTTATCGATATCGAAATCCATTGAGAAATCGGAATCCATTTCGAATTCTTTATTTATTTTGATTTTCGTGATCCATTTCGATATCGAAATCCATTTTGAAATCAGAATCCATTGAGATATCGAAATAAATTATGATATCGAATTCCATATCGAATTCTAAATTTATTTCGATTTCGTAATCCATTTCGATATCGAAATCCATTTCGATTTCGAAATCCATATCGAAATCGAAATCCATTTCGAATTCAAAATCCATTTCGATATCGAAATCCATTTCGATTTCGAAATTCATATCGAAATCCATTTTGATATCGAATTCCATATCAATTTCGAAATCCATTTCGAATTCGTAATCCATTTCGATATCGAATTCCATATCGAATTCTAAATTTATTTCGATTTCGAAATCCATATCGAAATCGAAATCCATTTCGAATTCAAAATCCATTTCGATATCGAAATCCATTTCGATTTCGAAATTCATATCGAAATCCATTTTGATATCGAATTCCATATCAATTTCGAAATCCATTTCGAATTCGAAATCCATTTCGATATCGAATTCCATATCGAATTCTAAATTTATTTCGATTTCGTAATCCATTTCAATATCGAAATCCATTTCGATTTCGAAATCCATATCAAATTCGAAATCCATTTCGATTTCGAAATCCATTTTGAAATCGAAAGCCTTATCGATATCGAAATCCATTTCGATATCGAAATCCATTTCGATATCGAAATCCATTTCGATTTCGAAATCCATATCGAATTCGAAATCCATTTCGATATCGAAATCCATATCATTTTCGAAATCCATTTCGAAATCGAAATCCATTTCGAATTCAAAATCCATTTCGATATCGAAATCCATTTTGATATCGAATTCCATATCAATTTCGAAATCCATTTCAATTTCGGAGTCCATATCGAATTCGTAATCCATTTCGATTTCGTAATCCATTTTGAAATCGGAATCCATTTCGATATCGAAATCCATTTCGAAATCGAATTCCGTATCGAATTCTGAATTTGTTTCGATTTCGGAGTCCATATCGAAATCGAAATCCATTTCGAATTAAAAATCCATTTCGATATCGAAGTCCATTTCGATTTCGAAATTCATATCGAAGTCCATTTTGATATCGAATTGCATATCAATTTCGAAATCCATTTCGAATTCGAAATCCATTTCGATATCGAAATCCATATCGAATTCTAAATTTATTCTGATTTCGAAATTAATTTCGATATCGAAATCCATTTTGAAATCGGAATCAATTTCGATAACGAAATCCATTTCGATATCGAATTCCTTATCGAATTCTAAATTTATTTCGATTTCGTAATCCATTTCGATTTCGAAATCCATATCGAATTCGAAATCCATTTCGATTTCGAAATCCATTTTGAAATCGGAATCCATTTCGATATCGAAATCCATTTCGATATCGCATTCCATATCGAATTCTAAATTTATTTCGATTTCGAAATCCATATCGAAATCGAAATCCATTTCGAATTCAAAATCCATTTCGATATCGAAATCCATTTCGATTTCGAAATTCATATCGAAATCCATTTTGATATCGAATTCCATATCAATTTCGAAATCCATTTCGAATTCGAAATCCATTTCGATATCGAAATCCATATCGAATTCTAAATTTATTTCGATTTCGAAATTAATTTCGATATCGAAATCCATTTTGAAATCGGAATCCATTTCGATATCGAAATCCATTTCGATATCGAAATCCATTTCGATATCGAAATCCATTTCGATATCGAATTCCATATCGAATTCTAAATTTATTTCGATTTCGTAATCCATTTCTATATCGAAATCCATTTCGATTTCGAAATCCATTTTGAAATCGAAAGCCTTATCGATATCGAAATCCATTTCGATTTCGAAATCCATATCTAATTCGAAATCCATTTCGATATCGAAATCCATATCATTTTCGAAATCCATTTCGAAATCGAAATCCATTTCGAATTCAAAATAAATTTCGATATCGAAATCCATTTCGATTTCGAAATTCATATCGAAATCCATTTTGATATCGAATTCCATATCGAAATCCATTTTGATATCGAATTCCATATCAATTTCGAAATCCATTTCGAATTCGAAATCCATTTCGATATCGAAATCCATATCGATAGCGAAATCCATATCGAAATCCATTTCGAATTCAAAATCCATTTCGATATCGAAATCCATTTCGATTTCGAAATTTATATCGAAATCCATTTTGATATCGAATTCCATAACAATTTCGAAATCCATTTCGAATTCGAAATCCATTTCGATATCGAAATCCATATCGAATTCTAAATTTATTTCGATTTCGAAATCCATTTCGATATCGAAATCCATTTTGAAATCGGAATCCATTTCGATATCGAAATCCATTTCGATATCGAATTCCATATCGAATTCTAAATTTATTTCGATTTCGTAATCCATTTCGATATCGAAATCCATTTCGATTTCGAAATCCATATCGAATTCGAAATCCATTTCGATTTCGAAATCCATTTTGAAATCGAAAGCCTTATCGATATCGAAATCCATTTCGATTTCGAAATCCATATCGAATTCGAAATCCATTTCGATTTCGAAATCCATTTTGAAATCGGAATCCATTTCGATATCGAATTCCATATCGAATTCTAAATTTATTTCGATTTCGAAATCCATTTCGATTTCGAAATCCATTTTGAAATCGAAAGCCTTATCGATATCGAAATCCGTTTCGATTTCGAAAACCATATCGAATTCGAAATCCATTTCGATTTCGAAATCCATTTTGAAATCGGAATCCATTTCGATATCGAATTCCATATCGAATTCTAAATTTATTTCGATTTCGAAATCCATTTCGATATCGATATCCATATCATTTTCGAAATCCATTTCGAAATCGAAATCCATTTCGATATCGAAATCCATTTCGATTTCGAAATTCATATCGAAATCCATTTTGATGTCGAATTCCATACCAATTTCGAAATCCATTTCGAATTCGATATCCATTTCGATGTCGAAATCCATATCGATATCGAAATCCATATCGAAATCGAAATCCATTTCGAATTCAAAATCCATTTCGATATCGAAATCCATTTCGATTTCGAAATTCATATCGAAATCCATTTTGATATCGAATTCCATATCAATTTCGAAATCCATTTTGAATTCGAAATCCATTTCGATATCGAAATCCATATCGAAATCTAAATTTATTTCGATTTCGAAATCCATTTCGATATCGAAATCCATTTTGAAATCGGAATCCATTTCGATATCGAAATCCATTTCGATATCGAATTCCATATCGAATTCTAAATTTATTTCTATTTCGAAATCCATTTCGATTTCGAAATCCATATCGAATTCGAAATCCATTTCGATATCGAAATCCATATCGAATTCGAAATCCATTTCGATTTCGAAATCCATTTTGAAATCGGAATCCATTTCGATATCGAAATCCATTTTGAAATCGGAATCCATTTCGATATCGAAATCCATTTCGATATCGAATTCCATATCGAATTCTAAAT
>JAWNOQ010000187.1:0-30851 GCA_035045865.1 Drosophila austrosaltans
TCGATACCCCTATGGATATCGAAATCGATATGGATATCGAAATCCATAGGGATATATCGAAATCGGTATGGATACCGAAATCCATACGGATATCGAAATCCAGAAGGTTTTGGATATCTTTTTGAGGAGATCGACAACGGATATCGAAATCCATAGGGATACCGAAATCGATATGTATATCGAAATCCATATGGATATCGAAATCCATAGGGATATCGAAATCCATAGAAATATCGAAATCGATATGGATATTTGGAAATCGATATGGATGTCGAAATTGATATGGATATCGAAATCCATAGGGATATCGAAATCCATAGGGATATCGAAATCGATATGGATATTCGATAAATCCATATGGATATCGAAATCGATATGGATATCGAAATCCATACGGATATCGAAATCCATAGGGATTTCGATATCGATATGGATTTCGAAATCCATATGGATATCGAAATCGTTATGGATATCGAAATCCATATGGTTATCGAAATCCATATGGATATCGAAATCGATATGGATATCGATAATCATATGGATATCGAAATCCATATGGATATCGAAATCGATATGGATATCGAAATCCCTATGGATATCGAAATCCATATGGATATCAAAATCCATATGGATATCGAAATCGATATGGATTTCGATATCCCTATGGATATCGATATCCATATCGATTTGGGTTATCCATATGGATATCGATATCGCTATGGATTTCGAAATCGATATGGATATCGAAATCCATATGGATATCGAAATCCATATAGATATCGAAATCCATATGGATTTCAAAATCGATATGGATATCGAAATCCATATGGATATCGAAATCCATATGGATATCGAAATCGATATGGATATCGAAATCCATAGGGTTATCGAAATCCATATGGATATCGAAATCCATATGGATATCGAAATCGATATGGATATCGAAATCCATAGGGATACCGAAATCGATATGGATATCGAAATCCATATAGATATCGAAATCCATAGAGATATCGAAATCGATATGGATTCCAAAATCGATATCGATACCGAAATCCATATGGATATCGAAATCCATATGGATATCGAAATCCTATAGATATCGAAATCGATATGGATATCGAAATCCATAGGGATATCGAAATCGATATGGATATCCAAATCCATATGGATATCGAAATCCATATGGATATCGAAATCGATATGGATATCTAAATCCATTTGGATATCGAAATCGATATGGATATCGATATCCATATCCATATCGATATCAATATCCATATGGATATCGAAATCCATATGGATTTCGAAATCCATATCGATTTGAATATCCATATGGATATCGAAATCCATATGGATATCAAAATCGATATGGATATCGAAATCCATATGGATATCGAAATCCATATGGATATCGAAATCCATATGGATATCGAAATCCATATGGATATCGAAATCGATATGGATATCGAAATCCATATGGATATCGAAATCCATATGGATATACAAGATCGATATGGATATCGAAATCCATATGGATATCGAAATCGATATGGATTTCGAAATCCATATGTATATCGAAATCCATATGGATATCGAAATCCATATGGATATCGAAATCCATATGGATTTCGAAATCCATATGGATTTCGAAATCCAAATGGATTTCGATATCCATATCGATTTCGATATCCATATCGATTTCGATATCCATATGGATTTCGATATCCTATGGGGTTTCGATATCCATATGGATTTCGATATCCATATCGATTTCGAAATCCATATCGATTTCGATATCCCTATGGATTTCGATATCCATATGGATTTCGATATCCCTATGGATTTCGATATCCATATGGATTTCGATATCCATATGGATTTCGATATCCATATGGATTTCGATATCCATATGGATTTCGATATCCATTGATTCGATATCCATATCGGATTTCGATATCCATATCGATTTCGATATCCATATCGATTTCGATATCCATATCGATTTCGAAATCCCTATGGATTTCGATATCCATATCGATTTCGACATCCATATGTATTTCGATATCCATATGGATTTCGATATCCATATGGATTTCGAAATCCCTATAGATTTCGATATCCATATGGATTTCGATATCCATATGGATTTCGATATCCATATCGATTTCGATATCCCTATGGATTTCGATATCCATATGGATTTCGATTTCCCTATGGATTTCGATATCCATATGGATTTCGATATCCCTATGGATTTCGATATCCATATCAATTTCGATATCGATATCGATTTCAATATCCATATGGATTTCGATATCTCTATGGATTTCGATATCCATATGGATTTCGATATCCATATGGATTTCGATATCCATATCGATTTCGGTATCCATATGGATTTCTATATTCATATCGATTTCAATACCCATATCGATATTGATATCCCTATGGGTATCGATATCCCTATGGATTTCGATATCCATATCGATTTAGGAATCCATATCGATTTCGATATCCATATGACTTTCGATATCCATATGGATTTCGATATCCCTATGGATTTCGATATCCATATCGATTTCGATATCCATATTGATTTCGACATCCATATCGATTTCGATATCCCTATGGATTTCGATATCCATATCGATATGGGTATCCATATCGATTTCGATATCCCTATGGATTTCGAAATCCATAGCGATATCGAAATCCATATAGATTTCGATATCCAAATGGATATCGATATCCATATCGATTTGGGTATCCATATCGATTTCGATATCCCCTATCGATTTCGATATCCTTGGGATTTCGATATCCATATAGATTTCAATATCCATATGGATTTCGATATCCCTATGGATTTCGATATCCATATGGATTTCGATATCCATATCGATTTCGATATCCTTATGGATTTCGATATCCAATTTCGATATCCATATCGATTTCGGATATCCATATCGATTTCGATATCCATATGGATTTCGATATCCATATCGATTTCGATATCCCTATGGATTTCGATATCCATATCGATATCGGTATCCATATCGATTTCGATATCCGGGAAATCCATATCGATTTCGATATCCATATCGATTTCGATATCCCTATGGATTTCGATATCCATATCGATTTCGATATCCATATCGATTTCGATATCGCTATGGATTTCGATATCCGGGGATATTCGATATCCATATCGATTTCGATATCCATATCAATTTCGATATCCCAATGGATTTCGATATCCATATCGATTTCGGTATCCATATCGATTTCGATATCCCTATGGATTTCGATATCCATTTCGATATCCATATCGATTTCAAAGGATCCATATCGATTTCGATATCCCTATGGATTTCGATATCCATATCGATTTCGATATCCATATCGATATCGATATCCATATCGATTTCGATATCCCTATGGATTTCGATATCCATATGAATTTCGATATCCCTATGGATTTCGATATCCATATCGATTTCGATATCCATATGGATTTCGATATCCCTATGGATTTCGATATCCATATGGATTTCGACATCCATATCGATTTCGAAATCCCTATGGATTTCGATATCCCTATGGATTTCGATATCCTATGGATTTCGATATCCATATCGATTTCGATATCCATATCGATTTCGATATCCCTATGGATTTCGATATCCATATCGATTTCGGTATCCATATCGATTTCGATATCCCTATGGATTTCGATATCCATTTTGATATCCATATGGATTTCGATATCCATATCGATTTCGATATCCATATGGATTTGAGATATCCATATCGATTTCGATATCCCTATGGATTTCGATATCCATATCGATTTCGATATCCATATCGATTTTCGATATCCCTATGGATTTCGATATCCATTTCGATATCCATATGGATTTCGATATCCATATCGATTTCGATATCCCTATGGATTTCGATATCCATATCGATTTCGATATCCATATCGATTTCGATATCCATATGGATTTCGATATCCATATCGATTTCGATATCCATATCGATTTCGATATCCATATCGATTTCGATATTCCTATGGATTTCGATATCCCTATGGATTTCGATATCCATATGGATTTCGATATCCATATGGATTTCGATATCCATATGGATTTCGATATCCATATGGATTTCGATATCCATATCGAATTTCGATATCCCTATGGATTTCTATATCCATATCGATTTCGATATCCATATCGATTTTTATATCCATATCGATTTCGATATCCATATGGATTTCGATATCCATATCGATTTCGATATCCATATCGATTTCGATATCCCTATCGATTTCTGATATCCATATCGATTTCGATATCCATATCGATTTCGATGCCACCCATATCCATATCGATTTCGATATCCATATGGATTTCGATATCCCTATGGATTTCGATATCCATATCGATTTCGATATCCATATGGATTTCGATATCCATATGGATTTCGATATCCATATCGATTTCGATATCCATATCCATTTCGATATCCATATCGATTTCGATATCCCTATGGATTTCGATATCCCTATGGATTTCGATATCCCTATGGATTTCGATATCCATATCGATTTCGGTATCCATATGGATTTCGATATCCCTATGGATTTCGATATCCATATGGATTTCGATATCCATATCGATTTCAGTATCCATATCGATTTCGATATCCCTATGGATTTCGATATCCATATCGATTTCGATATCCCTTTGGATTTCGATATCCGTATGGATTTCGATATCCATATCGATTTCGATATCCCTATGGATTTCGATATCCATATCGATTTCGATATCCCTATGGATTTCGATATCCGTATGGATTTCGATATCCATATCAATTTCGGCATCCATATCGATTTAGATATCCATATCGATTTCGATATTTCTATGGATTTCGATATCCCATATCGATTTCGATATCCATATCCATATGGATTTCGATATCCATATCGATTTCGATATCCCTATGGATTTCGATATCCATATCGATTTCGATATCCATATCGATTTCGATATCCCTATGGATTTCGATATCCATATGGATTTCGATATCCATATCGATTTCAATATCCATATCGATTTCGATATCCCAATGGATTTCGATATCCCTATGGATTTCGATATCCATATCGATTTCGATATCCCTATGGATTTCGATATCCATATCGATTTCGATATCCCTTTGGATTTCGATATCCCTTTGGATTTCGATATCCGTATGGATTTCGATATCCATATCAATTTCGGCATCCATATCGATTTAAATATCCAAATCGATTTCGATATTTCTATGGATTTCGATATCCCTATGGATTTCGATATCCATATGGATTTCGATATCCATATCGATTTCGATATCCCTATGGATTTCGATATCCATATGGATTTCGATATCCATATCGATTTCGGTATCCCTATGGATTTCTATATTCATATCGATTTCAATACCCATATCGATTTTTATATCCCTATGGATATCGATATCCCTATGGATTTCGATATCCATATCGATTTGGGTATCCATATCGATTTCGATATCCCTATGGATTTTGATATCCATATCGATTTTGGTATCCATATTCATTTCAGCATCTATATCGATTTTGATATCCCTATGGATTTCGATATCCATATGGATTTCGATACCCCTATGGATTTCGATATCCATATTCATTTCGGCATCTATATCGATTTTGATATCCCTATGGATTTCGATATCCATATCGATTTGGGTATCCATATCGATTTCGATATCCCTATGGATTTTGATATCCATATCGATTTTGATATCCATATTCATTTCGGCATCCATATCGATTTTGATATCCCTATGGATTTCGATATCTCTATGGATTTCGATAACCCTATGGATTTCGATATCCATATCGATTTCGGTATCCCTATGGATTTCGAGATCCCTATGGATTTCGATATCCATATGGATTTCGATATCCATATCGATTTCGGTATCCATATCGATTTCGATATCCCTATGGATTTCGATATCCATATCGATTTCGATATCCCATTGAATTTCGATATCCGTATGGATTTCGGTATCCATATCGATTTCGATATCCCTATGGATTTCGATATCCATATCGATTTCGATATCCCTTTGGATTTCGATATCCATATCGATTTCGATATCCCATTGAATTTCGATATCCCTATGGATTTTGATATCCATATCGATTTTGATATCCATATTCATTTCGGCATCCATATCGATTTTGATATCCCTATGGATTTCGATATCTCTATGGATTTCGATACCCCTATGGATTTCGATATCCATATCGATTTCGGTATCCCTATGGATTTCGAGATCCCTATGGATTTCGATATCCATATGGATTTCGATATCCATATCGATTTCGGTATCCATATCGATTTCGATATCCCTATGGATTTCGATATCCATATCGATTTCGATATCCCATTGAATTTCGATATCCGTATGGATTTCGGTATCCATATCGATTTCGATATCCCTATGGATTTCGATATCCATATCAATTTCGGCATCCATATCGATTTAAATATCCATATCGATTTCGATATTTCTATGGATTTCGATATCCCTATGGATTTCGATATCCATATGGATTTCGATATCCATATCGATTTCGGTATCCCTATGGATTTCTATATTCATATCGATTTCAATACCCATATCGATTTTTATATCCCTATGGATATCGATATCCCTATGGATTTCGATATCCATATCGATTTGGGTATCCATATCGATTTCGATATCCCTATGGATTTTGATATCCATATCGATTTTGATATCCATATTCATTTCGGCATCCATATCGATTTTGATATCCCTATGGATTTCGATATCCCTATGGATTTCGATACCCCTATGGATTTCGATATCCATATCGATTTCGGTATCCCTATGGATTTCGATATCCCTATGGATTTCGATATCCATATCGATTTCGGTATCCCTATGGATTTCGATACCCCTATGGATTTCGATATCCATATCGATTTCGGTATCCATATCGATTTTGATATCCATATCGATTTCTAATAAATATCGATTTCGGTATCCCTATGGATTTCTATATTCATATCGATTTCAATACCCATATCGATTTTTATATCCCTATGGATATCGATATCCCTATGGATTTCGATATCCATATCGATTTGGGTATCCATATCGATTTCGATATCCCTATGGATTTTGATATCCATATCGATTTTGATATCCATATTCATTTCGGCATCCATATCGATTTTGATATCCCTATGGATTTCGATATCCATATGGATTTCGATACCTCTATGGATTTCGATATCCATATTCATTTCGGCATCTATATCGATTTTGATATCCCTATGGATTTCGATATCCATATCGATTTGGGTATCCATATCGATTTCGATATCCCTTTGGATTTTGATATCCATATCGATTTTGATATCCATATTCATTTCGGCATCCATATCGATTTTGATATCCCTATGGATTTCGATATCTCTATGGATCTCGATACCACTATGGATTTCGATATCCATATCGATTTCGGTATCCCTATGGATTTCGAGATCCCTATGGATTTCGATATCCATATGGATTTCGATATCCATATCGATTTGGGTATCCATATCGATTTCGATATCCCTATGGATTTTGATATCCATATCGATTTTGATATCCATATTCATTTCGGCATCCATATCGATTTCGATATCCCTATGGATTTCGATATCCATATCGATTTTGATATCCATATTCATTTCGGCATCCATATCGATTTTGATATCCCTATGGATTTCGATATCCCTATGGACTTCGATACCCCTATGGATTTCGATATCCATATCGATTTCGGTATCCCTATGGATTTCGATATCCCTATGGATTTCGATATCCATATCGATTTCGGTATCCATATCGATTTAAATATCCATATCGATTTCGATATCCCTATGGATTTCGATATCCATTTCGATTTCAATATCCATATCGATTTCGATATCCCTATGGATTTCGATATCCCTATGGATTTCGATATCCATATGGATTTCGATATCCATATCGATTTCGGTATCCCTATGGATTTCTATATTCATATCGATTTCAATACCCATATCGATTTCGATATCCCTATGGATTTCGATATCCATTTCGATTTCAATATCCATATCGATTTCGATATCCCTATGGATTTCGATAACCATATCGATTTCGATATCCCTATGGATTTCGATATACCTATGGATTTCGATATCCATTTTCATATCGGCATCCATATCGATTTCGATATCCCCATGGTTTTCGATATCCCTATGTATTTCGATACCCCAATGGATTTCGATATCCATATCGATTTCAATATCCATATCGATTTTGATATCCCAATGGATTTCGATATCCATATCGATTTGGGTATCCATATCGATTTCGATATCCATATCGATTTCAATATCCATATCAATTTGGATATGCCTATGGATTTCGATATCCATATCGATTTGGGTATCCATATCGATTTCGATATCCCTATGGATTTCGATATCCATTTCGATTTCGATATCCATATCGATTTGGGTATCCATATCGATTTCGATATCCATTTCGATTTCGATATCCATATCGATTTCTGTATCCATATCGATTTCGATATCCCTATGGATTTCGATATCACTATGGATTTCGATATACCTATGGATTTCGATATCCCTATGCATTTCGGTATCCCTATGGATTTCGATATACCTATGGATTTCGATATCCATATTCATTTCGGCATCCATATCGATTTCGATATCCCTAAGGTTTTAGACATCCCTATAGATTTCGATATCCATATGGATTTCGGTATCCATATCGATTTCGGCATCCATACCGATTTGGGTATCCATATCGATTTGGGTATCCATATCGATTTCGATATCCATATCGATTTCTGTATCCATATCGATTTCGATATCCCTATGGATTTCGATATCCCTATGGATTTCGATATACCTATGGATTTCGATATCCCTATGCTTTTCGGTATCCCTATGGATTTCGATATACCTATGGATTTCGATATCCATATTCATTTCGGCATCCATATCGATTTCGATATCCCTAAGGTTTTAGACATCCCTATAGATTTCGATATCCATATGGATTTCGATATCCATATGGATTTCGATATCCCTATGGATTTCGATATCACTATGGATTTCGATATACCTATGGATTTCGATATCCCTATGCTTTTCGGTATCCCTATGGATTTCGATATACCTATGGATTTCGATATCCATATTCATTTCGGCATCCATATCGATTTCGATATCCCTAAGGTTTTAGACATCCCTATAGATTTCGATATCCATATGGATTTCGATATCCATATGGATTTCGATACCCCTATGGATTTCGATATCCATATCGATTTTGGTATCCCTATGGATTTCGATAACCATATCGATTTCGGTATCCATATCGATTTCAATATCCCTATGGATTTCGACATCCATATCGATTTCGATATCCCGTATGGATTTCGATATCCATATCAATTTCAGCATCCATATCGATTTAAATATCCATATCGATTTCGATATCCCTATGGATTTCGATATCCATATCGATTTCAATATCCATATCGATTTCGATATCCCTATGGATTTCGATATCCCTATGGATTTCGATATCCCTATGGATTTCGATATCCATATCGATTTCGGTATCCCTATGGATTTCTATATTCATTTCGATTTCAATACCCATATCGGTTTTTATATCCCTATGGATATCGATATCCCTATGGATTTCGATCTCCATATCGATTTCGATATCCCTATGGATTTTGATATCCATATCGATTTTGATATCCATATTCATTTCGGCATCTATATCGATTTTGATATCCCTATGGATTTCTATATCCATATCGATTTGGGTATCCATATCGATTTCGATATCCCTATGGATTTTGATATCCATATCGATTTTGATATCCATATTCATGTCGGCATCCATATCGATTTTGATATCCCTATGGATTTCGATATCCCTATGGATTTCGATACCCCTATGGATTTCGATATCCATATCGATTTCGGTATCCCTATGGATTTCGATAACCATATCGATTTCGGTATCCATATCGCTTTCGATATCCCTATGGATTTCGGTATCCATATCGATTTCGGCATCCATACCGATTTGGGTATCCATATCGATTTGGGTATCCATATCGATTTCGATATCCATATCGATTTCTGTATCCATATCGATTTCGATATCCCTATGGATTTCGATATCCCTATGGATTTCGATATACCTATGGATTTCGATATCCCTATGGTTTTCGATATCCCTATGGATTTCGATATACCTATGGATTTCGATATCCATATTCATTTCGGCATCCATATCGATTTCGATATCCCTAAGGTTTTAGACATCCCTATAGATTTCGATATCCATATGGATTTCGATGTCCATATGGATTTAGATACCCCTATGGATTTCGATATCCATATCGATTTTGGTATCCCTATGGATTTCGATAACCATATCGATTTCGGTATCCCGTATGGATTTCGATATCCATATCAATTTCAGCATCCATATCGATTTAAATATCCATATCGATTTCGATATCCCTATGGATTTCGATATCCATATCGATTTGGGTATCCATATCGATTTCGATATCCCTATGGATTTCGATATCCCTATGGATTTCGATATCCATATGGGTTTCGATATCCATATCGATTTCGGTATCCCTATGGTTTTCGATATCCCTATGGATTCCGATATCCCTATGGATTTCGATATCCATATCGATTTCGGTATCCCTATGGATTTCGATACCCCTATGGATTTCGATATCCATATCGATTTCGGTATCCATATCGATTTCGATATCCCTATGGATTTCGGTATCCATATCGATTTCGATATCCCTATGGATTTCGATATCCATATCGATTTCGATATCCCTTTGGATTTCGATATCCGTATGGATTTCGATATCCATATCAATTTCGGCATCCATATCGATTTAAATATCCATATCGATTTCGATATTTCTATGGATTTCGATATCCCTATGGATTTCGATTTCCATATGGATTTCCATATCCATATGGATTTCGATATCCATATGGATTTCGATATCCATATGGATTTCGATATCCATATGGATTTCGATATCCATATCGATTTCGGTATCCCTATGGATTTCTATATTCATATCGATTTCAATACCCATATCGATTTTTATATCCCTATGGATATCGATATCCCTATGGATTTCGATATCCATATCGATTTGGGTATCCATATCGATTTCGATATCCCTATGGATTTTGATATCCATATCGATTTTGATATCCATATTAATTTCGGCATCTATATCGATTTTGATATCCCTATGGATTTCGATATCCCTATGGATTTCGATATCCATATCGATTTGGGTATCCATATCGATTTCGATATCCATATGGATTTTGATATCCATATCGATTTTGATATCCATATTCATTTCGGCATCCATATCGATTTTGATATCCCTATGGATTTCGATATCCCTATGGATTTCGATACCCCTATGGATTTCGATATCCATATCGATTTCGGTATCCCTATGGATTTCGATATCCCTATGGATTTCGATATCCATATGGATTTCGATATCCATATCGATTTCGGTATCCATATCGATTTCGATATCCCTATGGATTTCGATATGCATATCGATTTCGATATCCCTTTGAATTTCGATATCCGTATGGATTTCGGTATCCATATCGATTTCGATATCCCTATGGATTTCGATATCCATATCGATTTCGATATCCCTTTGGATTTCGATATCCGTATGGATTTCGATATCCATATCAATTTCGGCATCCATATCGATTTAAATATCCAAATCGATTTCGATATTTCTATGGATTTCGATATCCCTATGGATTTCGATATCCATATGGATTTCGATATCCATATCGATTTCGGTATCCCTATGGATTTCTATATTCATATCGATTTCAACACCCGTATCGATTTTTATATCCCTATGGATATCGATATCCCTATGGATTTCGATATCCATATCGATTTGGGTATCCATATCGATTTCGATATCCCTATGGATTTTGATATCCATATCGATTTTGATATCCATATTCATTTCGGCATCCATATCGATTTTGATATCCCTATGGATTTCGATATCCATATGGATTTCGATATCCCTATGGATTTCGATATCCATATTCATTTCGGCATCTATATCGATTTTGATATCCCTATGGATTTCGATATCCATATCGATTTGGGTATCCATATCGATTTCGATATCCCTATGGATTTTGATATCCATTTCGGCATCCATATCGATTTTGATATCCCTATGGATTTCGATATCTCTATGAATTTCGATACCCCTATGGATTTCGATATCCATATCGATTTCGGTATCCCTATGGATTTCGAGATCCCTATGGATTTCGATATCCATATGGATTTCGATATCCATATCGATTTCGGTATCCATATCGATTTCGATATCCCTATGGATTTCGATATCCATATCGATTTCGATATCCCTTTGGATTTCGATATCCGTATGGATTTCGGTATCCATATCGATTTCGATATCCCTATGGATTTCGATATCCATATCGATTTCGATATCCCTTTGGATTTCGATATCCGTATGGATTTCGATATCCATATCAATTTCGGCATCCATATCGATTTAAATATCCATATCGATTTCGATATTTCTATGGATTTCGATATCCCTATGGATTTCGATATCCATATGGATTTCGATATCCATATCGATTTCGGTATCCCTATGGATTTCTATATTCATATCGATTTCAATACCCATATCGATTTTTATATCCCTATGGATATCGATATCCCTATGGATTTCGATATCCATATCGATTTGGGTATCCATATCGATTTCGATATCCCTATGGATTTTGATATCCATATCGATTTTGATATCCATATTCATTTCGGCATCCATATCGATTTTGATATCCCTATGGATTTCGATATCCCTATGGATTTCGATACCCCTATGGATTTCGATATCCATATCGATTTCGGTATCCCTATGGATTTCGATACCCCTATGGATTTTTGATATCCATATCGATTTCGGTATCCCTATGGATTTCGATACCCCTATGGATTTCGATATCCATATCGATTTCGGTATCCATATCGATTTTGATATCCATATCGATTTCTAATCCATATCGATTTCGGTATCCCTATGGATTTCGATATCCCTATGGATTTCGATATCCATATCGATTTGGGTATCCATATCGATTTCGATATCCCTATGGATTTTGATATCCATATCGATTTTGATATCCATATTGATTTCGGCATCCATATCGATTTTGATATCCCTATGGATTTCGATATCCATATGGATTTCGATACCCCTATGGATTTCGATATCCATATCGATTTCGGTATCCATATCGATTTCGATATCCCTATGGATTTCGATATCCATATCGATTTGGGTATCCATATCGATTTCGATATCCCTATGGATTTCGATATCCATATCGATTTTGATATCCATATTCATTTCGGCATCCATATCGATTTTGATATCCCTATGGATTTCGATATCTCTATGGATTTCGATACCACTATGGATTTCGATATCCATATCGATTTCGGTATCCCTATGGATTTCGAGATCCCTATGGATTTCGATATCCATATGGATTTCGATATCCATATCGATTTGGGTATCCATATCGATTTCGATATCCCTATGGATTTTGATATCCATATCGATTTTGATATCCATATTCATTTCGGCATCCATATCGATTTCGATATCCCTATGGATTTTGATATCCATATCGATTTTGATATCCATATTCATTTCGGCATCCATATCGATTTTGATATCCCTATGGATTTCGATATCCCTATGGATTTCGATATCCCTATGGATTTCGATATCCATATCGATTTCGGTATCCCTATGGATTTCGATATCCCTATGGATTTCGATATCCATATCGATTTCGGTATCCATATCGATTTCAATATCCATATCGATTTCGATATCCCTATGGATTTCGATATCCATTTCGATTTCAATATCCATATCGATTTCGATATCCCTATGGATTTCTCTATGGATTTCGATATCCATATGGATTTCGATATCCATATCGATTTCGGTATCCCTATGGATTTCTATATT
The DNA here is from genome assembly GCA_035045865.1 of Drosophila austrosaltans. NCBI lineage: Eukaryota > Metazoa > Arthropoda > Insecta > Diptera > Drosophilidae > Drosophila > Drosophila austrosaltans. Next base: position 14,288 of record JAWNOQ010000187.1, read on the forward strand.
CATATCGATTTCAATACCCATATCGATTTCGATATCCCTATGGATTTCGATATCCATATCGATTTCAATATCCATATCGATTTCGATATCCCTATGGATTTCGATATCCATATCGATTTCGATATCCCTATGGATTTCGATATCCCTATGGATTTCGATATCCATTTTGATATCGGCATCCATATCGATTTCGATATCCCCATGGTTTTCGATATCCCTATGTATTTCGATACCCCAATGGATTTCGATATCCATATCGATTTCAATATCCATATCGATTTCGATATCCCTATGGATTTCGATATCCATATCGATTTCGGTATCCATATCGATTTCGATATCCATATCGATTTCAATATCCATATCAATTTGGATATGCCTATGGATTTCGATATCCATATCGATTTCGGTATCCATATCGATTTCGATATCCCTATGGATTTCGATATCCATATCGATTTCGATATCCATATCGATTTGGGTATCCATATCGATTTCGATATCCCTATGGATTTCGATATCCATATCGATTTCGATATCCATATCGATTTGGGTATCCATATCGATTTCGATATCCATATCGATTTCGATATCCATATCGATTTCTGTATCCATATCGATTTCGATATCCCTATGGATTTCGATATCCCTATGGATTTCGATATACCTATGGATTTCGATATCCCTATGGTTTTCGATATCCCTATGGATTTCGATATACCTATGGATTTCGATATCCATATTCATTTCGGCATCCATATCGATTTCGATATCCCTATGGTTTTCGATATCCCTATGGATTTCGATATCCATATGGATTTCGATATCCATATGGATTTCGATACCCCTATGGATTTCGATATCCATATCGATTTCGGTATCCCTATGGATTTCGATAACCATATCGATTTCGGTATCCATATCGATTTCGATATCCCTATGGATTTCGATATCCATATCGATTTCGATATCCCTATGGATTTCGATATCCATATCGATTTCAGCATCCATATCGATTTCAATATCCATATCGATTTCGATATCCCTATGGATTTCGATATCCATATCGATTTCAATATCCATATCGATTTCGATATCCCTATGGATTTCGATATCCCTATCGATTTCGATATCCCTATGGATTTCGATATCCCTATGGATTTCGATATCCATATCGATTTCGGTATCCCTATGGATTTCTATATTCATATCGATTTCAATACCCATATCGATTTTTATATCCCTATGGATATCGATATCCCTATGGATTTCGATATCCATATCGATTTGGGTATCCATATCGATTTCGATATCCCTATGGATTTTGATATCCATATCGATTTTGATATCCATATTCATTTCGGCATCTATATCGATTTTGATATCCCTATGGATTTCGATATCCATATCGATTTGGGTATCCATATCGATTTCGATATCCCTATGGATTTTGATATCCATATCGATTTTGATATCCATATTCATTTCGGCATCCATATCGATTTTGATATCCCTATGGATTTCGATATCCCTATGGATTTCGATACCCCTATGGATTTCGATATCCATATCGATTTCGGTATCCCTATGGATTTCGATAACCATATCGATTTCGGTATCCATATCGCTTTCGATATCCCTATGGATTTCGGTATCCATATCGATTTCGATATCCCTACCGATTTCGGTATCCATATCGATTTGGATATCCATATCGATTTCGATATCCATATCGATTTCTGATATCCATATCGATTTCGATATCCCTATGGATTTCGATATCCCTATGGATTTCGATATCCATATGGATTTCGATATCCCTATGGTTTTCGATATCCCTATGGATTTCGATATACCTATGGATTTCGATATCCATATTCATTTCGGCATCCATATCGATTTCGATATCCCTATGGATTTCGATATCCCTATGGATTTCGATATCCATATGGATTTCGATATCCATATGGATTTCGATATCCCTATGGATTTCGATATCCATATCGATTTCGGTATCCCTATGGATTTCGATAACCATATCGATTTCGGTATCCGTATGGATTTCGATATCCATATCAATTTCAGCATCCATATCGATTTAAATATCCATATCGATTTCGATATCCCTATGGATTTCGATATCCACATCGATTTGGGTATCCATATCGATTTCGATATCCCTATGGATTTCGATATCCCTATGGATTTCGATATCCATATGGATTTCGGTATCCATATCGATTTCGGTATCCCTATGGTTTTCGATATCCCTATGGATTTCGATATCCCTATGGATTTCGATATCCATATCGATTTCGGTATCCCTATGGATTTCTATATTCATATCGATTTCAATACCCATATCGATTTTTATATCCCTATGGATATCGATATCCCTATGGATTTCGATCTCCATATCGATTTGGGTATCCATATCGATTTCGATATCCCTATGGATTTTGATATCCATATCGATTTTGATATCCATATTCATTTCGGCATCTATATCGATTTTGATATCCCTATGGATTTCGATATCCATATCGATTTGGGTATCCATATCGATTTCGATATTAATATGGATTTTGATATCCATATCGATTTTGATATCCATATTCATGTCGGAATCCATATCGATTTCGATATCCCTTTGGATTTCGATATCCGTATGGATTTCGATATCCATATCAATTTCGGCATCCATATCGATTTCGATATCCATATCGATTTCGATATCCCTATGGATTTCGATATCCATATCGATTTCAATATCCATATCGATTTCGATATCCCTATCGATTTCGATATCCCTATGGATTTCGATATCCATATGGATTTCGATATCCATATCGATTTCGGTATCCCTATGGATTTCTATATTCATATGGATTTCGATATCCATATCGATTTCGATATCCCTATGGATTTCGATATCCCTATGGATTTCGATATCCATATCGATTTCGATATCCATATCGATTTCGATATCCCAATGGATTTCGATATCCATATCGATTTGGGTATCCATATACCCAATGGATTTCGATATCCATATCGATTTCAATATCCATATCGATTTTGATATCCCAATGGATTTCGATATCCATATCGATTTCGGTATCCACATCGATTTCGATATCCATATCGATTTCGATATCCCTTTGGATTTCGATATCCGTATGGATTTCGGCATCCATATCGATTTCGTATATCCCTATGGATTTCGATATCCATATTCGATTTCGATATCACTATGGATTTCGATATCCATATCGATTTCGGTATCCCTTTGGATTTCGATATCCGGATGGATTTCGGTATCCATATCGATTTCGATATCCCTAAGGATTTCGATATCCATATGGATTTCGATATCCATTTGGATTTCGATATCCATATCGATTTCGGTATCCCTAATGATTTCTATATCGATATCCATTTCGATTTCGATATCCATATCGATTTCAATATCCATATCGATTTTGATATCCCTATGGATTTCGATATCCATATGGATTTCGATATCCATTTGGATTTCGATATCCATATCGATTTCGGTATCCCTATGGATTTCGATATCCCTATGGATTTCGATATCCATATCGATTTCGGTATCCATATGGATTTCGATATCCATATCGATTTCGATATCCCTATGGATTTCGATATCCATATCGATTTCGATATCCATATCGATTTCGATATCCCTATGGATTTCGATATCCCTATGGATTTCGATATCCATATGGATTTCGATATCCATATCTATTTCGGTATCCCTATGGATTTCTATATTCATATCGATTTCAATACCCATATCGATTTCGATATCCCTATGGATTTCGATATCCATATCGATTTCAATATCCATATCGATTTCGATATCCCTATGGATTTCGATATCCATATCGATTTCGATATCCCTATGGATTTCGATATACCTATGGATTTCGATATCCATTTTCATATCGGCATCCATATCGATTTCGATATCCCCATGGATTTCGATATCCCTATGTGATTTCGATATCCCTATGGATTTCGATATCCACATCGATTTCGGTATCCATATCGATTTCGATATCCCAATGGATTTCGATATCCATATCGATTTCGGGTATCCATATCGATTTCGATATCCATATCGATTTCAATATCCATATCAATTTGGATATGCCTATGGATTTCGATATCCATATCGATTTGGGTATCCATATCGATTTGGGTATCCATATCGATTTCGATATCCCTATGGATTTCGATATCCATTTCGATTTCGATATCCATATCGATTTGGGTATCCATACCGATTTCGATATCCCTATGGTTTTCGATATCCATTTCGATTTCGATATCCATATCGATTTGGGTATCCATATCGATTTCGATATCCATTTCGATTTCGATATCCATATCGATTTCTGTATCCATATCGATTTCGATATCCCTATGGATTTCGATATCCCTATGGATTTCGATATACCTATGGATTTTGATATCCCTATGGTTTTCGATATCCCTATGGATTTCGATATACCTATGGATTTCGATATCCATATTCATTTCGGCATCCATATCGATTTCGATATCCCTAAGGTTTTCGACATCCCTATAGATTTCGATATCCATATGGATTTCGATATCCATATGGATTTCGATACCCCTATGGATTTCGATATCCATATCGATTTCGATATCCCTATGGATTTCGATATCCATTTCGATTTCAATATCCATATCGATTTCGATATCCCTATGGATTTCGACATCCCTATGGATTTCGATATCCCTATGGATTTCGATATCCATATCGATTTCGGTATCCCTATGGATTTCTATATTCATATCGATTTCAATACCCATATCGATTTTTATATCCCTATGGATATCGATATCCCTATGGATTTCGATCTCCATATCGATTTGGGTATCCATATCGATTTCGATATTCCTATGGATTTTGATATCCATATCGATTTTGATATCCATATTCATTTCGGCATCTATATCGATTTTGATATCCCTATGGATTTCTATATCCATATCGATTTGGGTATCCATATCGATTTCGATATCCCTATGGATTTTGATATCCTTATCGATTTCGGTATCCATATCGCTTTCGATATCCCTATGGATTTCGATATCCATATTCATTTCGGCATCCATATCGATTTCGATATCCCTAAGGTTTTAGACATCCCTATAGATTTCGATATCCATATGGATTTCTATATCCATATGGATTTAGATACCCCTATATTCATGTCGGCATCCATATCGATTTCGATATCCCTTTGGATTTCGATATCCGTATGGATTTCGATATCCATATCAATTTCGGCATCCATATCGATTTAAATATCCATATCGATTTCGATATCCCTATGGATTTCGATATCCATTTCGATTTCAATATCCATATCGATTTCGATATCCCTATGGATTTCGATATCCCTATGGATTTCGATATCCATATGGATTTCGATATCCATATCGATTTCGGTATCCCTATGGATTTCTATATTCATATCGATTTCAATACCCATATCGATTTCGATATCCCTATGGATTTCGATACCCCAATGGATTTCGATATCCATATCGATTTCAATATCCATATCGATTTTGATATCCCAAAGGATTTCGATATCCATATCGATTTGGGTATCCATATCGATTTCGATATCCATTTTCATATCGGCATCCATATCGATTTCGATATCCCCATTGTTTTCGATATCCCTATGTATTTCGATACCCCAATGGATTTCGATATCCATATCGATTTCAATATCCATATCGATTTTGATATCCCAATGGATTTCGATATCCATATCGATTTGGGTATCCACATCGATTTCGATGTCTATATCGATTTCGATATCCCTTTGGATTTCGATATCCGGATGGATTTCGGTATCCATATCGATATCGATATCCCTATGGATTTCGATATCCATTTCGATTTCGATATAACTATGGATTTCGATATCCATATCGATTTCGATATCCCTTTGGATTTCGATATCCGGATGGATTTCGGTATCCATATCGATTTCGATATCCCTAAGGATTTCGATATCCATATGGATTTCGATATCCATTTGGATTTCGATATCCATATCGATTTCGGTATCCCTAATGATTTCTATATCGATATCCATTTCGATTTCGATATCCATATCGATTTCAATATCCATATCGATTTTGATATCCCTATGGATTTCGATATCCATATGGATTTCGATATCCATTTGGATTTCGATATCCATATCGATTTCGGTATCCCTATGGATTTCGATACCCCTATGGATTTCGATATCCATATCGATTTCGGTATCCATATCGATTTAAATATCCATATCGATTTCGATATCCCTATGGATTTCGATATCCATTTCGATTTCAATATCCATATCGATTTCGATATCCCTATGGATTTCGATATCCCTATGGATTTCGATATCCATATGGATTTCGATATCCATATCGATTTCGGTATCCCTATGGATTTCTATATTCATATCGATTTCAATACCCATATCGATTTCGATATCCCTTTGGATTTCGATATCCATTTCGATTTCAATATCCATATCGATTTCGATATCCCTATGGATTTCGATAACCATATCGATTTCGATATCCCTATGGATTTCGATATACCTATGGATTTCGATATCCATTTTCATATCGGCATCCATATCGATTTCGATATCCCCATGGTTTTCGATATCCCTATGTATTTCGATACCCCAATGGATTTCGATATCCACATCGATTTCAATATCCATATCGATTTTGATATCCCAATGGATTTCGATATCCATATCGATTTGGGTATCCATATCGATTTCGATATCCATATCGATTTCAATATCCATATCAATTTGGATATGCCTATGGATTTCGATATCCATATCGATTTGGATATCCATATCGATTTGGGTATCCATATCGATTTCGATATCCCTATGGATTTCGATATCCATTTCGATTTCGATATCCATATCGATTTGGGTATCCATACCGATTTCGATATCCCTATGGTTTTCGATATCCATTTCGATTTCGATATCCATATCGATTTGGATATCCATATCGATTTCGATATCCATTTCGATTTCGATATCCATATCGATTTCTGTATCCATATCGATTTCGATATCCCTATGGATTTCGATATCCCTATGGATTTCGATATACCTATGGATTTTGATATCCCTATGGTTTTCGATATCCCTATGGATTTCGATATACCTATGGATTTCGATATCCATATTCATTTCGGCATCCATATCGATTTCGATATCCCTAAGGTTTTCGACATCCCTATAGATTTCGATATCCATATGGATTTCGATATCCATATGGATTTCGATACCCCTATGGATTTCGATATCCATATCGATTTTGGTATCCCTATGGATTTCGATAACCATATCGATTTCGGTATCCATATCGATTTCGATATCCCTATGGATTTCGACATCCATATCGATTTTTGATATCCCGTATGGATTTCGATATCCATATCAATTTCAGCATCCATATCGATTTAAATATCCATATCGATTTCGATATCCCTATGGATTTCGATATCCATTTCGATTTCAATATCCATATCGATTTCGATATCCCTATGGATTTCGACATCCCTATGGATTTCGATATCCCTATGGATTTCGATATCCATATCGATTTCGGTATCCCTATGGATTTCTATATTCATATCGATTTCAATACCCATATCGATTTTTATATCCCTATGGATATCGATATCCCTATGGATTTCGATCTCCATATCGATTTGGGTATCCATATCGATTTCGATATTCCTATGGATTTTGATATCCATATCGATTTTGATATCCATATTCATTTCGGCATCTATATCGATTTTGATATCCCTATGGATTTCTATATCCATATTGATTTGGGTATCCATATCGATTTCGATATCCCTATGGATTTTGATATCCTTATCGATTTCGGTATCCATATCGCTTTCGATATCCCTATGGATTTCGGTATCCATATCGATTTCGGCATCCATATCGATTTGGGTATCCATATCGATTTCGATATCCATTTCGATTTCGATATCCATATCGATTTCTGTATCCATATCGATTTCGATATCCCTATGGATTTCGATATCCCTATGGATTTCGATATACCTATGGATTTCGATATCCCTATGGTTTTCGATATCCCTATGGATTTCGATATACCTATGGATTTCGATATCCATATTCATTTCGGCATCCATATCGATTTCGATATCCCTAAGGTTTTAGACATCCCTATAGATTTCGATATCCATATGGATTTCTATATCCATATGGATTTAGATACCCCTATGGATTTCGATATCCATATCAATTTCAGCATCCATATCGATTTAAATATCCATATCGATTTCGATATCCCTATGGATTTCGATATCCCTATGGATTTCGATATCCATATGGATTTCGATATCCATATCGATTTCGGTATCCCTATGGTTTTCGATATCCCTATGGATTTCGATATCCCTATGGATTTCGATATCCATATAGATTTCGGTATCCCTAAATGGATTTCGATATCCATATCGATTTCAATATCCATATCGATTTCGATATCCCTATGGATTTCGATATCCCTATGGATTTCGATATCCATATCGATTTCGATATCCATATCGATTTCGGTATCCCGGAGGACTACAATAATCACGACGACAACAACGCCCACGACGACGACAACACCCCGGAGGACGACACCCCCCCGGAGGACGACGACAACCACGTCGGTCCATATCCATATCGATTTCGATATCCCAATGGATTTCGATATCCATATCGATTTGGGTATCCATATCGATTTCGATATCCATTTTCATATCGGCATCCATATCGATTTCGATATCCCCATTGTTTTCGATATCCCTATGTATTTCGATACCCCAATGGATTTCGATATCCATATCGACTTCAATATCCATATCGATTTTGATATCCCAATGGATTTCGATATCCATATCGATTTGGGTATCCATATCGATTTCGATGTCCATATCGATTTCGATATCCCTTTGGATTTCGATATCCCTTTGGATTTCGATATCCGGATGGTTTTCGGTATCCATATCGATATCGATTTCCCTATGGATTTCGATATCCCTATGGATTTCGATATCCATTTCGATTTCGATATAACTATGGATTTCGATATCCATATCGATTTCGATATCCATTTGGATTTCGATATCCGGATGGATTTCGGTATCCATATCGATTTCGATATCCCTATGGATTTCGATATCCATATGGATTTCGATATCCATTTGGATTTCGATATCCATATCGATTTCGGTATCCCTAATGATTTCTATATCGATATCCATTTCGATTTCGATATCCATATCGATTTCAATATCCATATCGATTTTGATATCCCTATGGATTTCGATATCCATATGGATTTCGATATCCATTTGGATTTCGATATCCATATCGATTTCGGTATCCCTAATGATTTCTATATCGATATCCATTTCGATTTCGATATCCATATCGATTTCAATATCCATATCAATTTTGATATCCCTATGGATTTCGATATCCATATGGATTTCGAAATCCATTTGGATTTCGATATCCATATCGATTTCGGACTCCCTAATGATTTCTATATCGATATCCATTTCGATTTCGATATCCATATCGATTTCAATATCCATATCGATTTTGATATCCCTATGGATTTCGATATCCCTTTGGATTTCGATATCCCTTTGGATTTCGATATCCCTTTGGATTTCGATATCCATATGGATTTCGATATCCATTTGGATTTCGATATCCATATCGATTTCGGTATCCCTAATGATTTCTGTATCGATATCCATTTCGATTTCGATATCCATATCGATTTCAATATCCATATCGATTTTGATATCCCTATGGATTTCGATATCCATATGGATTTCGATATCCATATGGATTTCGATATCCATTTGGATTTCGATATCCATATCGATTTCGGTATCCCTAATGATTTCTATATCGATATCCATTTCGATTTCGATATCCATATCGGTTTCAATATCCATATCGATTTCGATATCCCTATGGATTTCGATATCCATATGGATTTCGATATCCCTATGGATTTCGATATCCATTTCGATTTCAATATCCATATCGATTTCGATATCCCTATGGATTTCGATATCCATATGGATTTCGATATCCCTATGGATTTCGATATCCATTTGGATTTCGATATCCCTATGGATTTCGATATCCATATGGATTTCGATATCTATTTGGATTTCGATATCCATATCGATTTCGGTATCCCTAATGATTTCTTTATCGATATCCATTTCGATTTCGATATCCCTATTGATTTCGATATCCATATCGATTTCGATATCCCTATGGATTTCGATATCCATATGGATTTCGATATCCATTTGGATTTCGATATCCATATCGATTTCGGTATCCCTAATGATTTCTATATCGATATCCATTTCGATTTCGATATCCATATCGATTTGGGTATCCATATCGATTTCGATATCCATTTCGATTTCGATATCCATATCGATTTCTGTATCCATATCGATTTCGATATCCCTATGGATTTCGATATCCCTATGGATTTCGATATACCTATGGATTTCGATATCCCTATGGTTTTCGATATCCCTATGGATTTCGATATACCTATGGATTTCGATATCCATATTCATTTCGGCATCCATATCGATTTCGATATCCCTAAGGTTTTCGACATCCCTATAGATTTCGATTTCCATATGGATTTCGATATCCATATGGATTTCGATACCCCTATGGATTTCGATATCCATATCGATTTTGGTATCCCTATGGATTTCGACAACCATATCGATTTCGGTATCCATATCGATTTCGATATCCCTATGGATTTCGACATCCATATCGATTTTTGATATCCCGTATGGATTTCGATATCCATATCAATTTCAGCATCCATATCGATTTAAATATCCATATCGATTTCGATATCCCTATGGATTTCGATATCCATTTCGATTTCAATATCCATATCGATTTCGATATCCCTATGGATTTCGACATCCCTATGGATTTCGATATCCCTCTGGATTTCGATATCCATATCGATTTCGATATCCCTATGGATTTCGACATCCATATCGATTTTTGATATCCCTATGGATTTCGATATACCTATGGATTTCGATATCCATATTCATTTCGGCATCCATATCGATTTCGATATCCCTAAGGTTTTCGACATCCCTATAGATTTCGATTTCCATATGGATTTCGATATCCATATGGATTTCGATACCCCTATGGATTTCGATATCCATATCGATTTTGGTATCCCTATGGATTTCGACAACCATATCGTTTTCGGTATCCATATCGATTTCGATATCCCTATGGATTTCGACATCCATATCGATTTTTGATATCCCGTATGGATTTCGATATCCATATCAATTTCAGCATCCATATCGATTTAAATATCCATATCGATTTCGATATCCCTATGGATTTCGATATCCATTTCGATTTCAATATCCATATCGATTTCGATATCCCTATGGATTTCGATATCCATATGGATTTCGATATCCCTATGGATTTCGATATCCATTTGGATTTCGATATCCCTATGGATTTCGATATCCATATGGATTTCGATATCTATTTGGATTTCGATATCCATATCGATTTCGGTATCCCTAATGATTTCTTTATCGATATCCATTTCGATTTCGATATCCCTATTGATTTCGATATCCATATCGATTTCGATATCCCTATGGATTTCGATATCCATATGGATTTCGATATCCATTTGGATTTCGATATCCATATCGATTTCGGTATCCCTAATGATTTCTATATCGATATCCATTTCGATTTCGATATCCATATCGATTTGGGTATCCATATCGATTTCGATATCCATTTCGATTTCGATATCCATATCGATTTCTGTATCCATATCGATTTCGATATCCCTATGGATTTCGATATCCCTATGGATTTCGATATACCTATGGATTTCGATATCCCTATGGTTTTCGATATCCCTATGGATTTCGATATACCTATGGATTTCGATATCCATATTCATTTCGGCATCCATATCGATTTCGATATCCCTAAGGTTTTCGACATCCCTATAGATTTCGATTTCCATATGGATTTCGATATCCATATGGATTTCGATACCCCTATGGATTTCGATATCCATATCGATTTTGGTATCCCTATGGATTTCGACAACCATATCGATTTCGGTATCCATATCGATTTCGATATCCCTATGGATTTCGACATCCATATCGATTTTTGATATCCCGTATGGATTTCGATATCCATATCAATTTCAGCATCCATATCGATTTAAATATCCATATCGATTTCGATATCCCTATGGATTTCGATATCCATTTCGATTTCAATATCCATATCGATTTCGATATCCCTATGGATTTCGACATCCCTATGGATTTCGATATCCCTATGGATTTCGATATCCATATCGATTTCGATATCCCTATGGAGTTCGATATCCATTTGGATTTCAATATCCATATCGATTTCGATATCCCTTTGGATTTCGATATCCATATGGATTTCGATATCCATTTGGATTTCAATATCCATATCGATTTCGGTATCCCTAATGATTTCTATATCGATATCCATTTCGATTTCGATATCCATTTCGATTTCGATGTCCATATCGATTTCGATATCCCTATGGATTTCGATATCCATATGGATTTCGATATCCATTTCGATTTCAATATCCATATCGATTTCGATATCCCTATGGATTTCGATATCCATATGGATTTCGATATCCATATCGATTTCGGTATCGCTAATGATTTCTATAGCGATATCCACTTCGATTTCGATATCCCTATGGATTTCGATATCCCTTTGGATTTCGATATCCCTTTGGATTTCGTTATCCCTATGGATTTCGATATCCATTTCGATTTCGATATCCATTTCGATTTCAATATCCATATCGATTTCGATATCCCTATGGATTTCGATATCCATATGGATTTCGATATCCCTATGGATTTCGATATCCGTATGAATTTCGATATCAATATCAATTTCGGTGTCCATATCGATTTCGATATTCCTATGGATTTCGATATCCCTATGGATTTCGATATCCTTATGGATTTCGATATCCATTTCGATTTCAATATCCATATCGATTTCGATATCCCTATGGAGTTCGATATCCATTTGGATTTCAATATCCATATCGATTTCGATATCCCTTTGGATTTCGATATCCATATGGATTTCGATATCCATTTGGATTTCAATATCCATATCGATTTCGGTATCCCTAATGATTTCTATATCGATATCCATTTCGATTTCGATATCCATATGGATTTCGATATCCATATCGATTTCGGTATCCCTAATGATTTCTATATCGATATCCTCATGGATTTCGATATCCATATCGATTTCGATATCCCTTTGGATTTCGATATCCATATGGATTTCGATATCCATTTGGATTTCGATATCCATATCGATTTCGGTATCCCTAATGATTTCTATATCGATATCCATTTCGATTTCGATATCCATATGGATTTCGATATCCATTTCGATTTCGGTATCCCTAATGATTTCTATAGCGATATCCATTTCGATTTCGATATCCCTATGGATTTCGATATCCATATGGATTTCGATATCCATATCGATTTCGGTATCCCTAATGATTTCTATATCGATATCCAGTTGGATTTCGATATCCTTATGGATTTCGATATCCATATCGATTTCGATATCCCTTTGGATTTCGATATCCATATGGATTTCGATATCCATTTGGATTTCGATATCCATATCGATTTCAGTATCCCTAATGATTTCTATATCGATATCCATTTCGATTTCGATATCCACATCGATTTCAATATACATATCGATTTCGATATCCATTTCGATTTCAATATCCATATCGATTTCGATATCCCTATGGATTTCGATATCCCTATGGATTTCGATATCCATATGGATTTCGATATCCATTTGGATTTCGATATCCATATCGGTTTCGGTATCCCTATGGATTTCGATATCCCAATGGATTTCGATACCCATATGGATTTCGATATCCATTTGGATTTCGATATCCATATCGATTTCGGTATCCCTAATGATTTCTATATCGATATCCATTTCGATTTCGATATCCATATCGATTTCAATATACATATCGATTTCGATATCCATTTCGATTTCAATATCCATATCGATTTCGATATCCATATCGATTTCGATATCCCTATGGATTTCGATATCCATTTGGATTTCGATATCCGTATGGATTTCGAAATCAATATCAATTTCGGTGTCCATATCGATTTCGATATTCCTATGGATTTCGATATCCATATCGATTTCGATATCCCTATGGATTTCGATATCCTTATGGATTTCGATATCCATTTGGATTTCGATATCCATATCGATTTCGGTATCCCTAATGATTTCTATATCGATATCCAGTTCGATTTCGATATCCTTATGGATTTCGATATCCATATCGATTTCGATATCCCTTTGGATTTCGATATCCATTTCGATTTCAATATCCATATCGATTTCGATATCCCTATGGATTTCGATATCCCTATGGATTTCGATATCCATATGGATTTCGATATCCCTTTGGATTTCGATATCCATATGGATTTCGATATCCATTTGGATTTCGATATCCATATCGATTTCGGTATCCCTAATGATTTCTATATCGATATCCAGTTCGATTTCGATATCCTTATGGATTTCGATATCCATATCGATTTCGATATCCCTTTGGATTTCGATATCCATATGGATTTCGATATCCATTTGGATTTCGATATCCATATCGATTTCGGTATCCCTAATGATTTCTATATTGATATCCATTTCGATTTCGATATCCATATCGATTTCAATATACATATCGATTTCGATATCCCTATGGATTTCGATATCCATTTCGATTTCAATATCCAAATCGATTTCGATATCCCTATGGATTTCGATATCCCTATGGATTTCGATATCCATATGGATTTCGATATCCATTTGGATTTCGATATCCATATCGATTTCGGTATCCCTAATGATTTCTATATCGATATCCATTTCGATTTCGATATCCATATCGATTTCAATATACATATCGATTTCGATATCCCTATGGATTTCGATATCTATTTCGATTTCAATATCCATATCGATTTCGATATCCATATCGATTTCGATATCCCTATGGATTTCGATATCCATTTGGATTTCGATATCAATATCAATTTCGGTGTCCATATCGATTTCGATATTCCTATGGATTTCGATATCCATATCGATTTCGATATCCCTATGGAATTCGATATCCATATGGATTTCGATATCCATTTGGATTTCGATATGCATATCGATTTCGATATCCCTAATGATTTCTATATCGATATCCATTTCGATTTCGATATCCCTATGGATTTCTATATTCATATCGATTTCAATACCCATATCGATTTTGATATCCCTATGGATTTCGATATCCATATCGATACCCCTATGGATTTCGATATCCATATCGATTTCGGTATCCCTATGGATTTCGATAACCATATCGATTTCGGTATCCATATCGCTTTCGATATCCCTATGGATTTCGGTATCCATATCGATTTCGATATCCCTATTGATTTCGATATCCATATCGATTTCCATATCCCTTTGGATTTCGATATCCGTATCGATTTAAATATCCATATCGATTTCGATATCCCTATGGATTTCGATATCCCTATGGATTTCGATATCCCTATGGATTTCGATATCCATATGGATTTCGATATCCATTTCGATTTCATTATCCATATCGATTTCGATATGCCTATGGATTTCTATATTCATATCGATTTCAATACCCATATCGATTTTGATATCCCTATGGATTTCGATATCCATATCGATACCCCTATGGATTTCGATATCAATATCAATTTCGGTGTCCATATCGATTTCGATATTCCTATGGATTTCGATATCCATATCGATTTCGATATCCCTATGGAATTCGATATCCATATGGATTTCGATATCCATTTGGATTTCGATATCCATATCGATTTCGATATCCCTAATGATTTCTATATCGATATCCATTTCGATTTCGATATCCCTTTGGATTTCTATATTCATATCGATTTCAATACCCATATCGATTTTGATATCCCTATGGATTTCGATATCCATATCGATACCCTATGGATTTCGATGTCAATATCAATTTCGGTGTCCATATCGATTTCGATATTCCTATGGATTTCGATATCCATATCGATTTCGATATCCCTATGGAATTCGATATCCATATGGATTTCGATATCCATTTGGATTTCGATATCCATATCGATTTCGGTATCCCTAATGATTTCTATATCGATATCCAGTTCGATTTCGATATCCATATGGATTTCGATATC
>JAWNOQ010000188.1:0-15944 GCA_035045865.1 Drosophila austrosaltans
TATTTAGGTATTTATTCCATATTAAATAATTAATATGCGGTTGGTTTCATTAAATTTATATAAGCTTCCCTTTCGATATCTATTTAATATATTTAAGTCTTGTTCGTTATTAGAAAATTAACCAAACAAAAATCACTTCTTTTAAAACTATTAACAGCCTAGATATGGGACCTATCGTTTTTCTGTTTTACACACTTATGTTCGGACATAGTGAATTTTTTGCCGTTTTGTTGAAATCTCCAAAAATAGTGTAGTAGTAATCTGCCTCTTTCCGTCAATTCCTTTTAATTTCAGTTTTTGCAATATATGCTCTCCAATGATTTTGCTTCATAATAAATATGTATATATCAAAAAATACTTCGCAAAATTTGCATCCTTGTACCTGGAACACGTTTTTAACGTGAGGTTGCATTAATTTTTTAATTTTTGACAAATTTGCGCAAATAATCGCAAGGCTACACTATATAGGTCTGATGGTGAGTGTTCCCTCTACCACGTGTATATGATTATATCGTGAATCTCCGTGAATCTCTGTTGATTCTACTCCACCGAAGTTTAAAAAATGCGAAAATATAGTGTGTTTTTGAAGCGTGTCTAATTTACTAAGTATTCCAAATTTTATTGTATTTTGTACAAAAAAATAACTAAAAATTGATCTACTTTTTGAATAAAGTAAAAATATTCAAGATCAATTGTTTAATTCGGTCAATATTCATTTTCAAAGTTGCAAGTTTTTGTAAAAATTGTACATTTTTTCATACTTGAAAAATGTCTCCACTTTGAGATGATGTAGCACCCACAATTCTAATCGGATTTTAAAAACATTTTATATCCATAAGTTCTGAAGTATTATCAGTGAATTTCACTTTTTACTTACCGCCACCATTCTACATCCGTGTTGCAAACTGCACTTCACTAGTGCCAAAGTTGTTATAATGATATTAATTGATAAATAATTATATTAAATCATATGATATTTAGGTATTTATTCCATATTAAATAATTAATAGGCGGTTGGTTTCATTAAATTTATATAAGCTTCCTTTCGATATCTATTTAATATATTTAAGTCTTGTTCATTATTAGAAAATTAACCAAACAAAAATCACTTCTTTTAAAACTATTAACGGCCGAGATATGAGACCTATCGTTTTTCTGTTTTACACACTTATGTTCGGACATAGTAAATGTTTTGCCGTTTTGTTGAAATCTCCAAAAATAGTGTAGTAGTAATCTGCCTCTTTCCGTCAATTCCTTTTAATTTCAGTTTTTGCAATATATGCTCTCGAATGATTTTGGTTCATTATAAATATGTAAATATCAAATAATACTTTGCCGAATTTGCATCCTTGTACATTGAACGCGTTTTTAACGTGAGGTTGCATTAATTTTTTTAATTTTTGACAAATTTGCGCAAAAAATCGCAAGACTACACTATATAGGTCTGATAGGTGAGTGTTCCCTCTACCACGTGTATATGATTATATCGTGAATCTCTGTTGATTCTACTCCACCGAAGTTTAAAAAATGCGAAAATATAGTGTGTTATTGAAGCGTGTCCAATTTACTAAGTATTCCAAATTTTATTGTATTTTTTACAACAAATAACTAAAAATTGATATACTTTTTGAATACGGTAAAAATATTCAAGATCAATTGTTTAATTCGGTCAATATTCCATTTCAAAGTTGCAAGTTTTTGTAAAAATTGTACATTTTTTCATACTTGAAAAATGTCTCCACTTTGAGATGATGTAGCACCCACTATTCTTATCGGACTTTAAAAACATTTTGTATCCATAAGTTCTAAAGTATTATCTGTGAATTTCACTTTTTACTTACCGCCACCATTTTACATCCGTGTTGCAAACTGCACTTCACTAGTGCCAAAGATTGTTATAATGATATTAAGTGATAAATAATTATATTAAATCATATGATATTTAGGTATTTATTCCATATTAAATAATTAATATGCGGTTGGTTTCAGTAAATTTATATAAGCTTCCTTTCGATATCTATTTGATATATTTAAGTCTTGTTCATTATTAGAAAATTAACCAAACAAAAATCACTTCTTTTAAAACTATTAACGGCCGAGATATGAGACCTATCGTTTTTCTGTTTTACACACTTATGTTCGGACATAGTGAATTTTTTGCACCGTTTTGTTGAAATCTCCAAAAATAGTGTAGTAGTAATCTGCCTCTTTCCGTCAATTCCTTTTAATTTCAGTTTTTGCAATATATGCTCTCCAATGATTTTGCTTCATAATAAATATGTATATATCAAAAAATACTTCGCCAAATTTGCATCCTTGTACCTGGAATGCGTTTTTAACGTGAGGTTGCATTAATTTTTTTAATTTTTGACAAATTTGCGCAAATAATCGCAAGGCTACACTATATAGGTCTGATGGAGGTGAGTGTTCCCTCTACCACGTGTATATGATTATACTCGTGAATCTCCGTGAATCTCTGTTGATTCTACTCCACCGAAGTTTAAAAATGTGAAAATTTAATGTGTTTTTGGAGCGTGTCCAATTTACTAGGTATTCCAAATTTTATTGTATTTTTTACAAAAAATAACTAAAAATTGATCTACTTTTTGAATACAGTAAAAATATTCAAGATCAATTGTTTAATTCGGTCAATATTCATTTTCAAAGTTGCAAGTTTTTGTAAAAATTGTACATTTTTTCATACTTGAAAAATGTCTCCACTTTGAGATGATGTAGCACCCACAATTCTAATCGGATTTTAAAAACATTTTATATCCATAAGTTCTGAAGTATTATCAGTGAATTTCACTTTTTACTTACCGCCACCATTCTACATCCGTGTTGCAAACTGCACTTCACTAGTGCCAAAGTTGTTATAATGATATTAATTGATAAATAATTATATAAAATCATATGATATTTAGGTATTTATTCCATATTAAATAATTAATATGCGGTTGGTTTCATTAAATTTATATAAGCTTCCTTTCGATATCTATTTAATATATTTAAGTCTTGTTCATTATTAGAAAATTAACCAAACAAAAATCACTTCTTTTAAAACTATTAACGGCCGAGATATGAGACCTATCGTTTTTCTGTTTTACACACTTATGTTCGGACATAGTAAATTTTTTGCTGTTGTGTTGAAATCTCCAAAAATAGTGTAGTAGTAATCTGCCTCTTTCCGTCAATTCCTTTTAATTTCAGTTTTTGCAATATATGCTCTCCAATGATTTTGGTTCATTATAAATATGTAAATATCAAATAATACTTTGCCGAATTTGCATCCTTGTACATTGAACGCGTTTTTAACGTGAGGTTGCATTAATTTTTTTAATTTTTTGCGCAAAAAATCGCAAGACTACACTATATAGGTCTGATAGGTTAGTGTTCCCTCTACCACGTGTATATGATTATATAGTGAATCTCCGTGAATCTCTGTTGATTCTACTCCACCGAAGTTTAAAAAATGCGAAAATATAGTGTGTTATTGAAGCGTGTCCAATTTACTAAGTATTCCAAATTTTATTGTATTTTTTACAAAAAATAACTAAAAATTGATATACTTTTTGAATACAGTAAAAATATTCAAGATCAATTGTTTAATTCGGTCAATATTCATTTTCAAAGTTGCAAGTTTTTGTAAAAATTGTACATTTTTTCATACTTGAAAAATGTCTCCACTTTGAGATGATGTAGCACCCACTATTCTTATCGGACTTTAAAAACATTTTGTATCCATAAGTTCTAAAGTATTATCTGTGAATTTCACTTTTTACTTACCGCCACCATTTTACATCCGTGTTGCAAACTGCACTTCACTAGTGCCAAAGTTGTTATAATGATATTAAGTGATAAATAATTATATTAAATCATATGATATTTAGGTATTTATTCCATATTAAATAATTAATATGCGGTTGGTTTCATTAAATTTATATAAGCTTCCTTTCGATATCTATTTAATATATTTAAGTCTTGTTCATTATTAGAAAATTAACCAAACAAAAATCACTTCTTTTAAAACTATTCTTGACCGAGATATGAGACCTATCGTTTTTCTGTTTTACACACTTATGTTCGGACATAGTAAATTTTTGCCGTTTTGTTGAAGTCACCAAAAATAGTGTAGTAGTAGTCTGCCTCTTTCCGTCAATTCCTTTTAATTTCAGTTTTTGCAATATATGCTCTCCAATGATTTTGCTTCATTATAAATATGTAAACATTAAAAAAATACTTTGCCAAATTCGCATCCTTGTACATGGAACGCGTTTTTAACGTGAGGTTGCCTTAATTTTTTTAATTTTTCACAAATTTGCGCAAAAAATCGCAAGACTACACTATATAGGTCTGATAGGTGAGTGTTCCCTCTACCACGTGTATATGATTATATCGTGAATCTCCGTGAATCTCTGTTGATTCTACTCCACCGAAGTTTAAAAATGTGAAAATTTAATGTGTTTTTGGAGCGTGTCCAATTTACTAGGTATTCCAAATTTTATTGTATTTTTTACAAAAAATAACTAAAAATTGATCTACTTTTTGAATAAAGTAAAAATATTCAAGATCAATTGTTTAATTCGGTCAATATTCATTTTCAAAGTTGCAAGTTTTTGTAAAAATTGTACATTTTTTCATACTTGAAAAATGTCTCCACTTTGAGATGATGTAGCACCCACTATTCTTATCGGACTTTAAAAACATTTTGTATCCATAAGTTCTAAAGTATTATCTGTGAATTTCACGTTTTACTTACCGCCACCATTTTACATCCGTGTTGCAAACTGCACTTCACTAGTGCCAAAGTTGTTATAATGATATTAAGTGATAAATAATTATATTAAATCATATGATATTTAGGTATGTATTCCATATTAAATAATTAATATGCGGTTGGTTTCATTTAATTTATAAAAGCTTCCTTTCGATATCTTTTTAATATATTTAGGTCTAGTTCATTAATAGAAAATTAACCAAACAAAAATCACTTCTTTTAAAACTATTAACGGCCGTGATATGAGACCTATCGTTTTTCTGTTTTACATACTTATGTTCGGACATAGTAAATTTTTTGCCGTTGTGTTGAAATCTCCAAAAATAGTGTAATAGTAATCCGCCTCTTTCCGTCAATTCCTTTTCATTTCAGTTTTTGCAATATATGCTCTCCAATGATTTTGGTTCATTATAAATATGTAAATATCAAATAATACTTTGCCGAATTTGCATCCTTGTACCTGGAACGCGTTTTTAACGTGAGGTTGCATTAATTTTTTTAATTTTTGACAAATTTGCGCAAAAAATCGCAAGACTACACTATATAGGTCTGATAGGTGAGTGTTCCCTCTACCACGTGTAGATGATTATATCGTGAATCTCCGTGAATCTCTGTTGATTCTACTCCACCGAAGTTTAAAAAATGCGAAAATATAGTGTGTTTTTGAAGCGTGTCCAATTTACTAAGTATTCCAAATTTTATTGTATTTTTTACAACAAATAACTAAAAATTGATCTACTTTTTGAATACAGTAAAAATATTCAAGATCAATTGTTTAATTCGGTCAATATTCATTTTCAAAGTTGCAAGTTTTTGTAAAAAAATTGTACATTTTTTCATACTTGAAAAATGTCTCCACTTTGAGATGATGCAGCACCCACTATTCTTATCGGACTTTAAAAACGTTTTGTATCCATAAGTTCTAAAGTATTTTCTGTGAATTTCACTTTTTACTTACCGCTACCATTTTACATCCGTGTTGCAAACTGCACTTCACTAGTGCCAAAGTTGTTATAATGATATTAAGTGATAAATAATTATATTAAATCATATGATATTTAGGTATTTATTCCATATTAAATAATTAATATGCGGTTGGTTTCATTAAATTTATATAAACTTCCTTTCGATATCTATTTAGTATATTTAAGTCTTGTTCATTATTAGAAAATTAACCAAACAAAAATCACTTCTTTAAAAACTATTAACGGCCGATATTTGAGACCTATCGTTTTTCTGTTTTACACACTTATGTTCGGACATAGTAAATTTTTTGCCGTTTTGTTGAAATCTCCAAAAATAGTGTAGTAGTAATCAGCCTCTTTCCGTCAATTCCTTTTAATTTCAGTTTATGCAATATATGCTCTCCAATGATTTTGGTTCATTATAAATATGTAAATATCAAATAATACTTTGCCAAATTTGCATCCTTGTACCTGGAACGCGTTTTTAACGTGAGGTTGCATTAATTTTTTTAATTTTTGACAAATTTGCGCAAAAAATCGCAAGACTACACTATATAGGTCTGATAGGTGAGTGTTCCCTCTACCACGTGTATATGATTATATCGTGAATCTCCGTGAATCTCTGATGATTCTACTCCACCGAAGTTTAAAAAATGCGAAAACTATAGTGTGTTTTTTGAAGCGTGTCCAATTTACTAAGTATTCCAAATTTTATTGTATGTTTTTACAACAAATAACTAAAAATTGATCTACTTTTTGAATACGGTAAAATTATTCAAGATCAATTGTTTAATTCGGTCAATATTCATTTTCAAAGTTGCAAGTTTTTGTAAAAATTGTACATTTTTTCATACTTGAAAAATGTCTCCACTTTGAGATGATGTAGCACCCACTATTCTTATCGGACTTTAAAAACATTTTGTATCCATAAGCTCTAAAGTATTATCTGTGAATTTCACTTTTTACTTACCGCCACCATTTTACATCCGTGTTGCAAACTGCACTTCACTAGTGCCAAAGTTGTTATAATGATATTAAGTGAAAAATAATTATATTAAATCATATGATATTTAGGTATTTATTCCATATTAAATAATTAATATGCGGTTGGCTTCATTAAATTTATATAAGCTTCCTTTCGATATCTATTTAATATATTTAAGTCTTGTTCATTATTATAAAATTAACCAAACAAAAATCACTTCTTTTAAAACTATTAACGGCCGAGATATGAGACCTATCGTTTTTCTGTTTTACACACTTATGTTCGGACATAGTAAATTTTTGCCGTTTTGTTGAAATCACCAAAAATAGTGTAGTAGTAGTCTGCCTCTTTCAATCAATTCCTTTTAATTTCAGTTTTTGCAATATATGCTCTCCAATGATTTTGCTTCATTATAAATATGTAAATATTTTATTGTATTTTTTACAACAAATAACTAAAAATTGATCTACTTTTTGAATAAAGTAAAATATTCAAGACCAATTGTTTAATTCGGTCAATATTCATTTCAAAGTTGCAAGTTTTTACACAGTTATGTTCGGACATAGTAAATTTTTTGCCGTTGTGTTGAAATCTCCAAAAATAGTGTAATAGTAATCTGCCTCTTTCCGTCAATTCCTTTTCATTTCAGTTTTTGCAATATATGCTCTCCAATGATTTTGCTTCATTATAAATATGTAAATATCAAATAATACTTTGCCGAATTTGCATCCTTGTACCTGGAACGCGTTTTTAACGTGAGGTTGCATTAATTTTTTTAATTTTTGACAAATTTGCGCAAAAAATCGCAAGACTACACTATATAGGTCTGATAGGTGAGTGTTCCCTCTACCACGTGTATATGATTATATCGTGAATCTCCGTGAATCTCTGTTGATTCTACTCCACCGAAGTTTAAAAAATGCGAAAATATAGTGTGTTTTTGAAGCGTGTCCAATTTACTACCAGTATTCCAAATTTTATTGTATTTTTTACAAAAAATAACTAAAAATTGATCTACTTTTTTTTTTGAATACAGTAAAAATATTCAAGATCAATTGTTTAATTCGGTCAATATTGTTTTTTGCAAAGTTGCAAGTTTTTGTAAAAATTGTACATTTTTTCATACTTGAAAAATGTCTCCCACTTTGGTAGGAGTGTAGCACACACTATTCTTATCGGACTTTAAAAACGTTTTGTATCCATAAGGTCTAAAGTATTATCTGTGAATTTCACTTTTTACTTACCGCCACCATTTTACATCCGTGTTGCAAACTGCACTTCACTAGTGCCAAAGTTGTTATAATGATATTAAGTGATAAATAATTATATTAAATCATATGATATTTAGGTATTTATTCCATATTAAATAATTAATATGCGGTTGGTTTCATTTAATTTATATAAGCTTCCTTTCGATATCTATTTAATATATTTAAGTCTTGTTCATTATTAGAAAATTAACCAAACAAAAATCACTTCTTTAAAAACTATTAACGGCCGATATTTGAGACCTATCGTTTTTCTGTTTTACACATTATGTTCGGACATAGTAAATTTTTTGCCGTTTTGTTGAAATCTCCAAAAATAGTGTAGTAGTAATCAGCCTCTTTCCGTCAATTCCTTTTAATTTCAGTTTTTGCAATACTTACTCTCCAATGATTTTGGTTCATTATAAATATGTAAATATCAAATAATACTTTGCCGAATTTGCATCCTTGTACCTGGAACGCGTTTTTAACGTGAGGTTGCATTAATTTTTTTAATTTTTGACAAATTTGCGCAAAAAATCGCAAGACTACACTATATAGGTCTGATAGGTGAGTGTTCGCACTACCCCGTGTATATGATTATATCGTGAATCTCCGCGAATCTCTGTTGATTCTACTCCACCGAAGTTTAAGAATGCGAAAATTTAGTGTGTTTTTGAAGCGTTGTAGTGAATTCACATGTCGGTTTTAAATGACTTCAGCACAGCTTGTAACATTCTGTTGCAAGCAGGAAATAATAGTAATAAGTTTATATATAAGAACAATTGTATGTATGTACGCAAACTTGCATGCATACATTTCGTTCTGTATATAAGCTTACGCAAACGAATTGTGCTGGCAAGCCAGCCCAATTATGCTGAGCTTGCAATTCGATCATATGAGTTCACTCTCGCGTCTCACCCCTCTTATTTTGTAGCTGCCAACAAGCAGCATAAGTTAAAATACAATATGAATCAATCTAAATAAAGTAACATCAGAGCACAGACGTGCCAATGAACAAATCGGAATAAACTCATTTCATGGCGACCGTGACAGGACACGATAGTCACTTATGTGCTAAAATATAAAACTATGGATAACTTAACATTGGAAGTTCGTCGGGTCGAGGAATACCCAAAGAATACTTGGATCTTCTTGGCAGGAATACCCAAAGAATACTTGGATTTGGCTGGACAGAAGCTCTTTTTGTGAGGCGACATTTTATTATTATTAATAACAAATATAAAACCTGGTCCGAAAAAAGTGCATATCCACTTCAAAAAAAATAAAACACGATTACGATTCCAAGCTTCATGACCGACCGGCAAACTGAGGAAGTTACATTTGAAAGTGCTGCTCCTGTCGAGCAAAGGGATGCACCCACACTATTAGAGGCTCTAGTGGTGTATCCAACCGATGGACCGCGCCCACTCACAATAGATGAGTACCGGGCCCGACAAAAGCAAAGGTCAACGACTCTAAGAAGGAAGAAGCGAGGCGGAAAAATAACCGCCCTCCTGCGCCAGAGACGATTGGTGCAGGACATGTTGAAAACAACCACGATATCCGAGGAAGACCGACAGCTCTACACAGAGAGTCTACAGGAGATCAACCTCAAACTCCGCACTGGTGCGAAGCCAACGCAAATCAGATTCCCGATTTTGCCTTTAATTTTAAACATTCATTCATGCAAAAAAAAAAATTTTTATTATGTTTATATAAAACAATCATCTAAATCATTTAAAATTTAATTAAACCCTCAAGCCGATGCGTGCAAACGCTGCTTGAAAAATACTAACTAAAAAAAATTAGGCTATTACTAACACATAGGGTATGAATTGCTCAAGAATTTTTTATGAAATGTAAACTTGAATTGTGAGCCAACCACATGCCCTATCCCCCCTTCTAACTTCCGCGTCTCTGTCACTGCTATAAGCAGTTGAACGTATAAATTCATTTCCGCATGTATGCGTATATAACGTAATGAGTAATTTTTAACTAATTAATTTTTCGTTGATCTATTGATCACTTAAAGTGGATATCAACAACTGATATCACACTCCTTTTTCTATTTTATATATATACTCCTACAGTTTTTTTTTATGTTTGTATGCAAATTTAAAGTAAAATCCAATTACAGTCTTTAAAGTTCAATTTCTCTTTTAGAAAATATTATTTCAAAATATGAAATGCAATGAAATAAAAAAAAAAATTAATAAAAAAAAATAAAATATTTTCTATGTATACGCTTCAGACTTAGATTCTTTCAACTTTTATGGGTAGTTTAGAGAAAAAGTTAGATTTTGGAAAAATTTTAAATACAGTAATCATAAATGAAATATCAAATTTCTTCAAGGTAGCTCCCTAGAAACTAAAAGTGGGGTTTAATTGACACAAACTCAGTGGACTCCACTGCCAACGTGATCAATAAAGTAGAGATAGAACAAACTATTACCGATCTTATTGATCGTAATAGTAATAATACTAAGTGCCAACTTTTTAATCACAGTCTATAGAATGCACAATAGGTGTTTAAAAAAAAAATATTTGAGCAGAGCAAATGATTTAGATAAGGTCTAATAATAATAAAAAAAAAGGGAAAGGAACAATGTCGTTAGACGAATATTTTGCGAAAATTAGAGTTAGGAACCCAAATATAGAACCCGATTTACTAGAGGTTTTTAAGAGTGAACAAAGTAGCTCACCTCAACGCGCATTAGATCTAGCTACCATCAAATTAACATACTTGGATATAACAGGAGAAAATTTCCCAATCCAAGGAAATACCAGAGTAGCAATGTGCTTCATCCTCACTGTACCTAGCATTTGCTGTTATACAAACGCAGCAGGTACTTTTTGCTTTTACTTAATGGATGAAGCACAACATTAAACA
This sequence comes from Drosophila austrosaltans, assembly GCA_035045865.1. NCBI lineage: Eukaryota > Metazoa > Arthropoda > Insecta > Diptera > Drosophilidae > Drosophila > Drosophila austrosaltans. Next base: position 10,868 of record JAWNOQ010000188.1, read on the forward strand.
AAAAAAAAAAAAAACATTCAGTAGCAACAACTTGCTACAAACACTCCATGACAATGACGGCTAAATAAACCCAAATTATAAATAACTGACGGAAGATGCAGAATAGGCAAGCCCCTGTTCCACACTTCCGTCAGGGGCTTTAACCCCAATCAACCAGCTATACACTTGCAGTAACGCAATAGTACTTCTAATCTATTAAAATGTCGTCCGATTTTATTCCTCCTCGAATCGATAAGGGAACTTCCATGAGAAGTATAAACTTCAATTATGAAAATTTTTTTTAAAAAGCAATAAATAATAAATTGTCTGAATATGTCCAAATAAACACGCGTGTAAAGCTGTACTAAAATAAAGATATGGAGATAAAACAACTCCTTGTTGAATATGCTTCACGCTCATTCACTAAAGGTGAAAGCAGCAAATTCAACATAAAAACAAAACATTTTCGACCACACATATATGGTCAACATTTCACTAATAGACGATGTTAATTTGAAAAGACAATTTTGTGGCAGATGCCCTATCTCGGATCACAATAACCGAGTTAAAAGACATTCAAAATAAAGTCCTGAAAGTCACTACCAGGCAACAGTACAGACAAAATAAATCCTGCGCAGGAAAAGAAAAAAGAGACTTTGCCAAGGCAAAGTACTCCAAATGCTTCTATGCCCAACGTTTACCAAGTTATAAATAATGACGAGGTACGAAAAGTAGTGGCCTTGCATATAACAAATAAACTGTGTTACTTGAAACACGGAAATAAAGTTATTGCAAGAATTGATATTGGCGACCTATATACTAATGAAAAACTTGACTTAGGTCAGTTCTTTCAAAGGCTTGAAAAGCAAGCCGGTATATTAAAAATAAGCCATATCAAAACGGCACCGTGGGAAAAGATCTTTGAATTTATTTCAATAGATACTTTTAAAGAAATGGGCAATGATAAATTGAAATCATTAAGAGTAGCGCTACTCAACCCGGTGACCATAATAAGCAATGAAAAAGAAAAAGAAGCAATTTTGTCTGAAAATCATGATGATCCAATACAAGGTGGTCATAATGGCATAACAAAAACTTTAATAAAAATAAAAAGACACTACTATTGGAAAAATATGACGCGTCAAATAAAAGAGTACATACGTAGTTGTCCAAAATGCCAAAAGTCGAAAACGACAAAACATACAAAGACCCCACTAACAATAACAGAAACGCCTATGAGTGCCTTTGACAGAGTAATAGTGGATACTATAGGTCCACTACCGAAATCTGAAAACGGTAACGAATACGCAGTAACCCTGATCTGTGACCTAACAAAGTATTTGGTAGCCATCCCTTTTCAAAATAAGAACGCTAATACCATTGCGAAAGCAATATTTGAATTTTTTATATTAAAGTACGGTCCAATGAAGACGTTCATTTCGGACATGGGCACTGAATATAAAAATTCAATAATAAGCGATCTGTGCAAATATCTAAAAATAGACAACATAACGTCTACTGCACATCACCACCAAACCGTGGGAACAGTGGAAAGAAGTCATAGAACTTTCAATGAATACATCCGTTCATATATATCAGTCGATAAAACTGATTGGGATGTTTGGCTCCAATATTTTACATATTGCTTCAACACGACCCCCTCTATGGCACATGGTTATTGTCCATATGAGTTAGTTTTTGGCAAACAAAACAATTTGCCAAAACAATTTAATTCTATAACTAATATTAATCCATTATATAATGTAGATGATTATGCTAGAGAAGCTAAGTTTAGATTAGAGCAAGCCTATAAAAGGGCAAGGCTTATGCTAGAAGAGCATAAGGTAAAGAATAAGGAATTATACGATAGAGACATAAATAACTTTAAGAAATGGAAAAAAGGAGATAAGGTTCTTGTTAAGAATGAAACAGGCCATAAGTTAGAATCTAAGTATCTAGGCCCATATAGAGTAGAAGCAATAGAAGATAAGGATAATATTTTAATAAGAGATAAAAGAAATAAAGCACAAAGAGTGCATAAGGATAGGTTAAAAATTTTTAAATAACAAACAGAAAAATTTTTCTCTAGTATTTACAAAATCTAAAGTGTATACATTGAAAATAAGGAAAGTTATTTGCATATATACAATTTTTTATTTTTATATATATAAATTAAAGGAGCGAAGAAAAAAAAAAAAAAACAATTTTAAAACTTTGCAAAAAAAAAAAAAAAAAAAAAAAAAAAAAAAATGCATACATGTAAGGGAAAAATATATATATTCATTGACGGACGTCAAATTTTTTTTTTAATAACACGAATTACTTTATAAAGTCATATACTTCATATACACATATATAATAACTTCATTAGATTACGTTATTCTTTAAAAAGGGGAGGTGTAGTGAATTCACATGTCGGTTTTAAATGACTTCAGCACAGCTTGTAACATTCTGTTGCAAGCAGGAAATAATAGTAATAAGTTTATATATAAGAACAATTGTATGTATGTACGCAAACTTGCATGCATACATTTCGTTCTGTATATAAGCTTACGCAAACGAATTGTGCTGGCAAGCCAGCCCAATTATGCTGAGCTTGCAATTCGATCATATGAGTTCACTCTCGCGTCTCACCCCTCTTATTTTGTAGCTGCCAACAAGCAGCATAAGTTAAAATACAATATGAATCAATCTAAATAAAGTAACATCAGAGCACAGACGTGCCAATGAACAAATCGGAATAAACTCATTTCAGCGTGTCCAATTTACTAAGTATTCCAAATTTTATTGTATTTTTTACAACAAATAACTAAAAATTTATTAACTTTTTGAATAAAGTAAAAATATTCAAGATCAATTGTTAAATTCGGTCAATATTCATTTTCAAAGTTGCAAGTTTTTGTAAAAATTGTACATTTTTTCATACTTGAAAAATGTCTCCACTTTGAGATGATGTAGCACCCACTATTCTTATCGGACTTTAAAAACATTTTGTATCCATAAGTTCTAAAGTATTATCTGTGAATTTCACTTTTTACTTACCGCCACCATTTTACATCCGTGTTGCAAACTGCACTTCACTAGTGCCAAAGTTGTTATAATGATATTAAGTGATAAATAATTATATTAAATCATATGATATTTAGGTATTTATTCCATATTAAATAATTAATATGCGGTTGGTTTCATTAAATTTATATAAGCTTCCTTTCGATATCTATTTAATATATTTAAGTCTGGTTCATTATTAGAAAATTAACCAAACAAAAATCACTTCTTTTAAAACTATTAACGGCCGAGATATGAGACCTATCGTTTTTCTGTTTTGCATTCTTATGTTCGGACATAGTAAATTTTTTGCCGTTTTGTTGAAATCTCCAAAAATAGTGTAGTAGTAATCAGCCTCTTTCCGTCAATTCCTTTTAATTTCAGTTTTTGCAATATATGCTCTCCAATGATTTTTGGTTCATTATAAATATGTAAATATCAAATAATACTTTGCGCGAATTTGCGTCCTTATGCCTGGAACGCGTTTTTAACGTGAGGTTGCATTAATTTTTTTAATTTTTGACAAATTTGCACAAAAAATCGCAAGACTACACTATATAGGTCTGATAGGTGAATGTTTCCTCTATCACGTGTATATGATTATATCGTGAATCTCCGTGAATCTCTGTTGAGTCTACTCCACCGAAGTTTAAAAATGCGAAAATTTAGTGTGTTTTTGAAGCGTGTCCAATATACTAAGTATTCCAAATTTTATTGTATTTTTTACAACAAATAACTAAAAATTGATATACTTTTTGAATAAAGTAAAAATATTCAAGATCAATTGTTTAATTCGGTCAATATTCATTTTCAAAGTTACACCGTTTTTGTAAAAATTGTACATTTTTTCATACTTGAAAAATGTCTCCACTTTGAGATGATGTAGCACCCACTATTCTTATCGGACTTTAAAAACATTTTGTATCCATAAGTTCTAAATTAAAGTATTATCTGTGAATTTCACTTTTTACTTACCGCCACCATTTTACATCCGTGTTGCAAACTGCACTTCACTAGTGCCAAAGTTGTTATAATGATATTAAGTGATAAATAATTATATTAAATCATATGATATTTAGGTATTTATTCCATATTAAATAATTAATATGCGGTTGGTTTCATTAAATTTATATAAGCTTCCTTTCGATATCTATTTAATATATTTAAGTCTTGTTCATTATTATAAAATTAACCAAACAAAAATCACTTCTTTTAAAACTATTAAGCGGCCGAGATATGAGACCTATCGTTTTTCTGTTTTACACCCTTATGTTCGGACATAGTAAATTTTTTGCCGTTGTGTTGAAATCTCCAAAAATAGTGTAATAGTAATCTGCCTATATAAGTCAATTCCTTTTCATTTCAGTTTTTGCAATATATGCTCTCCAATGATTTTGCTTCATTATAAATATGTAGATATCAAATAATACTTTGCCGAATTTGCAGCCTTGTACATGGAACGCGTTTTTAACGTGAGGTTGCATTAATTTTTTTAATTTTTGACAAATTTGCGCAAAAAATCGCAAGACTACACTATATAGGTCTGAGTAGGTGAGTGTTCCCTCTACCACGTGTATATGATTATATCGTGAATCTCCGTGAATCTCTGTTGATTCTACTCCACCGAAGTTTAAAAAATGCGAAAATATAGTGTGTTTTTGAAGCGTGTCCAATTTACTAAGTATTCCAAATTTTATGGTAATTTTTACAAAAAATAACTAAAAATTGATCTACTTTTTGAATACAGTAAAAATATTCAAGATCAATTGTTTAATTCGGTCAATATTCATTTTCAAAGTTGCAAGTTTTTGTAAAAATTGTACATTTTTTCATACTTGAAAAATGTCTCCACTTTGAGATGATGTAGCACCCACTATTCTTATCGGACTTTTAAAAACATTTTGTATCCATAAGTTCTAAAGTATTATCTGTGAATTTCACTTTTTGCTTACCGCCACCATTTTACATCCGTGTTGCAAACTGCACTTCACTAGTGCCAAAGTTGTTATAATAATATTAATGATAAATAATTATATTAAATCATATGATA
>JAWNOQ010000189.1:0-79264 GCA_035045865.1 Drosophila austrosaltans
ATTGAATGGTGAAGGGATATCGAAGTCCATAGGGATATCGAAATCGATATGGATATCGAAATCCATAGGGATACCGAAATCGATTAGGATATCGAAATCCAAAGGGATATTGAAATCCATAGGGATATCGAAATCCATAATGATATCGAAATCGATATGGATACCGAAATTGATATGGATATCGAAATCAATATGGATATCGAAATCCATAGGCATATCGAAATCCATAGGGATATCGAAATCCATAGGGATATCGAAATCCATAGGGATATCGAAATCCATAGGGATATCGAAATCCATAGGGATATCGAAATCAATAGGGATATCGAAATCTATAGGGATATCGAAATCCATAGGGATATCGAAATCCATAATGATATCGAAATCGATATGGATACCGAAATTGATATGGATATCGAAATCGATATGGATATCGAAATCCATAGGCATATCGAAATCCATAGAGATATCGAAATCCATAGGGATATCGAAATCCATAGGTATATCGAAACCCATAGGGATATCGAAATCCATAGGGATATCGAAATCCATAGGGATATCGAAGTCCATAGGGATATCGAAATCCATAGGGGTATCAAAATCGATATGGATACCAAAATCGATTTGGATATCGAAATCCATAGGGATATCGAAATCGATATGGTTATTGAAATCCATATTAATATCGAAATCGATAACGATATCGAAATCCATAGGGATATCGAAATCGATAACGATATCGAAATCCATAGGGATATCGAAATCGATATGGATATCGAAATCCGTAGGGATATCGAAATCGATATGGATATCGAAATCCATAGGGATACCGAAATCGAAATCGATATGGATATCGAAATCCATAGGGATACCGAAATCGATGTAGATATCGAAATCCATAAAGACATCGAAATCCATAGGGATATCGAAATCCATAAGGATATCGAAATCGATATGGATACCAAAATCGATGTGGATATCGAAATCCATAGGGATGTCGAAATCGATATGGATATCGAAATCCATAGGAATATCGAAATCGATATGGATATCGAAATCCATAGGGATATCGAAATCGATATGGATATCGAAATCCATAGGGATACCGAAATCGATAAGTATATCGAAATCCAAAGGGATACCGAAATCCATAGGGATATCGAAATCGATATGGATATCGAAATCCATAGGGATACCAAAATCGATAAGCATAACGAAATACAAAGGGATATCGAAATCCATAGGGATATCGAAGTCCATAGGGATATCGAAATCGATATGGATATCGAAATCCATAGGGATACCGAAATCGATTAGGATATCGAAATCCAAAGGGATATCGAAATCCATAGGGATATCGAAATCCATAATGATATCGAAATCGATATGGATACCGAAATTGATATGGATATCGAAATCGATATGGATATCGAAATCCATAGGCATATCGAAATCCATAGGGATATCGAAATCCATAGGGATATCGAAATCCATAGGGATATCGAAATCCATAGGGATATCGAAATCCATAGGGATATCGAAATCAATAGGGATATCGAAATCCATAGGGATATCGAAATCCATAGGGATATCGAAGTCCATAGGGATATCGAAATCGATATGGATATCGAAATCCATAGGGATACCGAAATCGATTAGGATATCGAAATCCAAAGGGATATCGAAATCCATAGGGATATCGAAATCCATAATGAAATCGAAATCGATATGGATACCGAAATTGATATGGATATCGAAATCGATATGGATATCGAAATCCATAGGCATATCGAAATCCATAGGGATATCGAAATCCATAGGGATATCGAAATCCATAGAGATATCGAAATCCATAGGGATATCGAAATCAATAGGGATATCGAAATCCATAGGGATATCGAAATCCATAGGGATATCGAAATCCATAGGGATATCGAAATCGAAATGGATATCGAAATCGATAAGGATACCGAAATTGATATGGATATCGAAATCCATAGGGATATCGAAATCGATATGGATATTGAAATCCATAGGGATATCGAAATCGATATGGATATCGAAATCCATACGGATATCGAAATCGATATGGATGTCGAAATCCATAGGGATACCAAAATCGATAAGCATAACGAAATACAAAGGGATATCGAAATCCATAGGGATATCGAAATCAATAGGGATATCGAAATCCATAGGGATATCGAAATCCATAGGGATATCGAAATCCATAATGATATCGAAATCGATATGGATACCGAAATTGATAGGGATATCGAAATCCATAGGGATATCGAAATCGATATGGATATCGAAATCCATAGGAATATCGAAATCGATAACGATATCGAAATCCATAGGGATATCGAAATCGATAACGATATCGAAATCCATAGGGATATCGAAATCGATATGGATATCGAAATCCATAGGGATACCGAAATCGATTAGGATATCGAAATCCAAAGGGATATCGAAATCCATAGGGATATCGAAATCCATAATGATATCGAAATCGATATGGATACCGAAATTGATATGGATATCGAAATCGATATGGATACCAAAATCGATGTGGATATCGAAATCCATAGGGATATCGAAATCGATATGGATATCGAAATCCATAGGAATATCGAAATCGATATGGATATCGAAATCCATAGGGATATCGAAATCGATATGGATATCGAAATCCATAGGGATACCGAAATCGATAAGTATATCGAAATCCAAAGGGATACCGAAATCCATAGGGATATCGAAATCGATATGGATATCGAAATCCATAGGGATACCAAAATCGATAAGCATAACGAAATACAAAGGGATATCGAAATCCATAGGGATATCGAAGTCCATAGGCATATCGAAATCGATATGGATATCGAAATCCATAGGGATACCGAAATCGATTAGGATATCGAAATCCAAAGGGATATCGAAATCCATAGGGATATCGAAATCCATAGGGATATCGAAATCCATAGGGATATCGAAATCCATAGGGATATCGAAATCAATAGGGATATCAAAATCCATAGGGATATCGAAATCGAAATGGATATCGAAATCGATAAGGATACCGAAATTGATATGGATATCGAAATCCATAGGGATATCGAAATCGATATGGATATTGAAATCCATAGGGATATCGAAATCGATATGGATATCGAAATCCATACGAATATCGAAATCGATATGGATATCGAAATCCATAGGGATACCAAAATCGATAAGCATAACGAAATGCAAAGGGATATCGAAATCCATAGGGATATCGAAGTCCATAGGGATATCGAAATCGATATGGATATCGAAATCCATAGGGATACCGAAATCGATTAGGATATCGAAATCCAAAGGGATATCGAAATCCATAGGGATATCGAAATCCATAATGATATCGAAATCGATATGGATACCGAAATTGATATGGATATCGAAATCGATATGGATATCGAAATCCATAGGCATATCGAAATCCATAGGGATATCGAAATCCAAAGGGATATCGAAATCCATAGGGATATCGAAATCCATAGGGATATCGAAATCCATAGGGATATCGAAATCAATAGGGATATCGAAATCCATAGGGATATCGAAATCCATAGGGATATCGAAATCCATAATGGATATCGAAATCGATATGGATACCGAAATTGATATGGATATCGAAATCGATATGGATATCGAAATCCATAGGCATATCGAAATCCATAGGGATATCGAAATCCATAGGGATATCGAAATCCAAAGGGATATCGAAACCCAAAGGGATATAGAAATCCATAGGGATATCGAAATCGATATGGATATCGAAATCCATAGGGATATCGAAATCGATATGGATATCGAAATCCATAGGGATATCGAAATCGATATGGATATCGAAATCGATATGGATACCGAAATTTATATGGATATCGAAATCCATAGGGATATCGAAATCGATATGGATATTGAAATCCATAGGGATATCGAAATCGATATGGAAATCCATAGGCATATCGAAATCCATAGGGATATCGAAATCCATAGGGATATCGAAATCCATAGGGATATCGAAATCCATAGGGATATCGAAATCCATAGGGATATCGAAATCAATAGGGATATCGAAATCCATAGGGATATCGAAATCCATAGGGATATCGAAGTCCATAGGGATATCGAAATCGATATGGATATCGAAATCCATAGGGATACCGAAATCGATTAGGATATCGAAATCCAAAGGGATATCGAAATCCATAGGGATATCGAAATCCATAATGAAATCGAAATCGATATGGATACCGAAATTGATATGGATATCGAAATCGATATGGATATCGAAATCCATAGGCATATCGAAATCCATAGGGATATCGAAATCCATAGGGATATCGAAATCCATAGGGATATCGAAATCCATAGAGATATCGAAATCCATAGGGATATCGAAATCAATAGGGATATCGAAATCCATAGGGATATCGAAATCCATAGGGATATCGAAATCCATAGGGATATCGAAATCGAAATGGATATCGAAATCGATAAGGATACCGAAATTGATATGGATATCGAAATCCATAGGGATATCGAAATCGATATGGATATTGAAATCCATAGGGATATCGAAATCGATATGGATATCGAAATCCATACGGATATCGAAATCGATATGGATGTCGAAATCCATAGGGATACCAAAATCGATAAGCATAACGAAATACAATAGGGATATCGAAATCCATAGGGATATCGAAATCAATAGGGATATCGAAATCCATAGGGATATCGAAATCCATAGGGATATCGAAATCCATAATGGATATCGAAATCGATATGGATACCGAAATTGATAGGGATATCGAAATCCATAGGGATATCGAAATCGATATGGATATCGAAATCCATAGGAATATCGAAATCGATAACGATATCGAAATCCATAGGGATATCGAAATCGATAACGATATCGAAATCCATAGGGATATCGAAATCGATATGGATATCGAAATCCATAGGGATACCGAAATCGATTAGGATATCGAAATCCAAAGGGATATCGAAATCCATAGGGATATCGAAATCCATAATGATATCGAAATCGATATGGATACCGAAATTGATATGGATATCGAAATCGATATGGATACCAAAATCGATGTGGATATCGAAATCCATAGGGATATCGAAATCGATATGGATATCGAAATCCATAGGAATATCGAAATCGATATGGATATCGAAATCCATAGGGATATCGAAATCGATATGGATATCGAAATCCATAGGGATACCGAAATCGATAAGTATATCGAAATCCAAAGGGATACCGAAATCCATAGGGATATCGAAATCGATATGGATATCGAAATCCATAGGGATACCAAAATCGATAAGCATAACGAAATACAAAGGGATATCGAAATCCATAGGGATATCGAAGTCCATAGGCATATCGAAATCGATATGGATATCGAAATCCATAGGGATACCGAAATCGATTAGGATATCGAAATCCAAAGGGATATCGAAATCCATAGGGATATCGAAATCCATAGGGATATCGAAATCCATAGGGATATCGAAATCCATAGGGATATCGAAATCAATAGGGATATCAAAATCCATAGGGATATCGAAATCGAAATGGATATCGAAATCGATAAGGATACCGAAATTGATATGGATATCGAAATCCATAGGGATATCGAAATCGATATGGATATTGAAATCCATAGGGATATCGAAATCGATATGGATATCGAAATCCATACGAATATCGAAATCGATATGGATATCGAAATCCATAGGGATACCAAAATCGATAAGCATAACGAAATGCAAAGGGATATCGAAATCCATAGGGATATCGAAGTCCATAGGGATATCGAAATCGATATGGATATCGAAATCCATAGGGATACCGAAATCGATTAGGATATCGAAATCCAAAGGGATATCGAAATCCATAGGGATATCGAAATCCATAATGATATCGAAATCGATATGGATACCGAAATTGATATGGATATCGAAATCGATATGGATATCGAAATCCATAGGCATATCGAAATCCATAGGGATATCGAAATCCAAAGGGATATCGAAATCCATAGGGATATCGAAATCCATAGGGATATCGAAATCCATAGGGATATCGAAATCAATAGGGATATCGAAATCCATAGGGATATCGAAATCCATAGGGATATCGAAATCCATAATGATATCGAAATCGATATGGATACCGAAATTGATATGGATATCGAAATCGATATGGATATCGAAATCCATAGGCATATCGAAATCCATAGGGATATCGAAATCCATAGGGATATCGAAATCCAAAGGGATATCGAAACCCAAAGGGATATAGAAATCCATAGGGATATCGAAATCGATATGGGTATCGAAATCCATAGGGATATCGAAATCGATATGGATATCGAAATCCATAGGGATATCGAAATCGATATGGATATCGAAATCGATATGGATACCGAAATTTATATGGATATCGAAATCCATAGGGATATCGAAATCGATATGGATATTGAAATCCATAGGGATATCGAAATCGATATGGATATCGAAATCCATACTGATATCGAAATCGATATGGATATCGAAATCCATAGGGATACCAAAATCGATAAGCATAACGAAATACAAAGGGATATCGAAATCCATAGGGATATCGAAATCCATAGGGATACCGAAATCGATTAGGATATCGAAATCCAAAGGGATATCGAAATCCATAGGGATATCGAAATCCATAATGATATCGAAATCGATATGGATACCGAAATTGATATGGATATCGAAATCGATATGGATATCGAAATCCATAGGCATATCGAAATCCATAGGGATATCGAAATCCATAGGGATATCGAAATCCATAGGGATATCGAAATCCATAGGGATATCGATATCAATAGGGATATCGAAATCCATAGGGATATCGAAATCCATAGGGATATCGAAATCGAAATGGATATCGAAATCGATAAGGATACCGAAATTGATATGGATATCGAAATCCATAGGGATTTCCAAATCGATATGGATATCGAAATCCATAGGGATACCAAAATCGATATGGATATCGAAATCCATACGAATATCGAAATCGATATGGATATCGAAATCCATAGGGATACCAAAATCGATAAGCATAACGAAATGCAAAGGGATATCGAAATCCATAGGGATATCGAAATCCATAGGGATATCGAAATCCATAGGGATATCGAAATCGATATGGATACCAAAATCGATGTGGATATCGAAATCCATAGGGATATCGAAATCGATATGGATATCGAAATCCATAGGAATATCGAAATCGATATTGATATCGAAATCCATAGAGATATCGAAATCCATAGGGATATCGAAATCCATAGTGATATCGAAATCGATATGGATATCGAAATCCATAGGAATATCGAAATCGATATTGATATCGAAATCCATAGAGATATCGAAATCCATAGGGATATCGAAATCCATAGCGATATCGAAATCGATATGAATACCGAAATCTATATGGATATCGAAACCCATAGGGATTTCGAAATCCATAGGGATATCGAAATCCCTAGGGATATAGAAATCGATATGAATATCGAAATCCATAGGGCTACCGAAATCGATAAGGATATCGAAATCCAAAGAGATATCGAAATCCATAGGGATATCGAAATCCATAGGGATATCGAAATCCATAGGGATATCGAAATCCATAGGGATATCGAAATCCATATGGATATCGAAATCCATAGGAATATCGAAATCGATATGGATATCGAAATCCATAGGGATATCGAAATCGATATGGATATTGAAATCCATAGGGATACCGAAATCGATAAGGATATCGAAATCCAAAGGGATATCGAAATCAATAGGGATATCGAAATCCATAGGGATATCGAAATCCATAGGGATATCGAAATCGAAATGGATATCGAAATCGATAAGGATACCGAAATTGATATGGATATCGAAATCCATAGGGATATCGAAATCGATATGGATATTGAAATCCATAGGGATATCGAAATCGATATGGATATCGAAATCCATACGGATATCGAAATCGATATGGATATCGAAATCCATAGGGATACCGAAATCGATAAGCATAACGAAATACAAAGGGATATCGAAATCCATAGGGATATCGAAGTCCATAGGGATATCGAAATCGATATGGATATCGAAATCCATAGGGATACCGAAATCGATATAGGATATCGAAATCCAAAGGGATATCGAAATCCATAGGGATATCGAAATCCATAATGATATCGAAATCGATATGGATACCGAAATTGATATGGATATCGAAATCGATATGGATATCGAAATCCATAGGCATATCGAAATCCACAGGGATATCGAAATCCATAGGGATATCGAAATCCATAGGGATATCGAAATCCATAAGGATATCGAAATCCATAGGGATATCGAAATCAATAGGGATATCGAAATCCATAGGGATATCGAAATCCATAGGGATATCGAAATCCATAATGATATCGAAATCGATATGGATACCGAAATTGATATGGATATCGAAATCGATATGGATATCGAAATCCATAGGCATATCGAAATCCATAGGGATATCGAAATCCATAGGGATATCGAAATCCAAAGGGATATCGAAACCCAAAGGGATATAGAAATCCATAGGGATATCGAAATCGATATGGGTATCGAAATCCATAGGGATATCGAAATCGATATGGATATCGAAATCCATAGGGATATCGAAATCGATATGGATATCGAAATCGATATGGATACCGAAATTTATATGGATATCGAAATCCATAGGGATATCGAAATCGATATGGATATCGAAATCCATAGGGATATCGAAATCGATATGGATATCGAAATCCATACGGATATCGAAATCGATATGGATATCGAAATCCATAGGGATACCAAAATCGATAAGCATAACGAAATACAAAGGGATATCGAAATCCATAGGGATATCGAAGTCCATAGGGATATCGAAATCGATATGGATATCGAAATCCATAGGGATACCGAAATCGATTAGGATATCGAAATCCAAAGGGATATCGAAATCCATAGGGAAATCGAAATCCATAATGATATCGAAATCGATATGGATACCGAAATTGATATGGATATCGAAATCGATATGGATATCGAAATCCATAGGCATATCGAAATCCATAGGGATATCGAAATCCATAGGGATATCGAAATCCATAGGGATATCGAAATCCATAGGGATATCGAAATCAATAGGGATATCGAAATCGAAATGGATATCGAAATCGATAAGGATACCGAAATTGATATGGATATCGAAATCCATAGGGATTTCCAAATCGATATGGATATCGAAATCCATAGGGATACCAAAATCGATATGGATATCGAAATCCATAGACATATCGAAATCCATAGGGATATCGAAATCCATAGGGATATCGAAATCGATATGGATACCGAAATCGATGTGGATATCGAAATCCATAGGGATATCGAAATCGATATGGATATCGAAATCCATAGGAATATCGAAATCGATATTGATATCGAAATCCATAGAGATATCGAAATCCATAGGGATATCGAAATCCATAGGGATATCGAAATCGATATGGATATCGAAATCCATAGGAATATCGAAATCGATATTGATATCGAAATCCATAGAGATATCGAAATCCATAGGGATATCGAAATCCATAGCGATATCGAAATCGATATGAATACCGAAATCTATATGGATATCGAAACCCATAGGGATATCGAAATCCATAGGGATATCGAAATCCATAGGGATATCGAAATCCATAGGGATATAGAAATCGATATGAATATCGAAATCCATAGGGCTACCGAAATCGATAAGGATATCGAAATCCAAAGAGATATCGAAATCCATAGGGATATCGAAATCCATAGGGATATCGAAATCCATAGGGATATCGAAATCCATAGGGATATCGGAATCCATATGGATATCGAAATCCATAGGAATATCGAAATCGATATGGATATCGAAATCCATAGGGATATCGAAATCGATATGGATATTGAAATCCATAGGGATACCGAAATCGATAAGGATATCGAAATCCAAAGGGATATCGAAATCCATAGGGATATCGAAATCCATAGGGATATCGAAATCCATAGGGATACCGAAATCGATAAGGATATCGAAATCGATATGGATACCAAAATCGATATGGATATTGAAATCGATATGGATATCGAAACCCATAGGGATATAGAAATCCATAGGGATATCGAAATCGATATGGGTATCGAAATCCATAGGGATATCGAAATCCATAGGGATATCGAAATCCATAGTGATATCGAAATCGATATGGATATCGAAATCCATAGGAATATCGAAATCGATATTGATATCGAAATCCATAGAGATATCGAAATCCATAGGGATATCGAAATCCATAGCGATATCGAAATCGATATGAATACCGAAATCTAAATGGATATCGAAACCCATAGGGATATCGAAATCCATAGGGACATCGAAATCCCTAGGGATATCGAAATCCATAGGGATATCGAAATCGATATGAATATCGAAATCCATAGGGCTACCGAAATCGATAAGGATATCGAAATCCAAAGGGATATCGAAATCCATAGGGATATCGAAATCCATAGGGATATCGAAATCCATAGGGATATCGAAATCCATAGGGATATCGAAGTCAATAGGGATATCGAAATCCATAGGGATATCGAAATCCATAGGGATATCGAAATCCATAATGATATCGAAATCGATATGGATACCGAAATCCATAGGGATATCGAAATCGATATGGGTATCGAAATCCATAGGGATATCGAAATCGATATGGATATCGAAATCCATAGGGATATCGAAATCGATATGGATATCGAAATCGATATGGATACCGAAATTGATATGGATATCGAAATCCATAGGGATATCGAAATCGATATGGATATTGAAATCCATAGGGATATCGAAATCGATATGGATATCGAAATCCATACGGATATCGAAATCGATATGGATATCGAAATCCATAGGGATACCAAAATCGATAAGCATAACGAAATACAAAGGGATATCGAAATCCATAGGGATATCGAAGTCCATAGGGATATCGAAATCGATATGGATATCGAAATCCATAGGGATACCGAAATCGATTAAGATATCGAAATCCAAAGGGATATCGAAATCCATAGGGATATCGAAATCCATAATGATATCGGAATCGATATGGATACCGAAATTGATATGGATATCGAAATCGATATGGATATCGAAATCCATAGGCATATCGAAATCCATAGGGATATCGAAATCCATAGGGATATCGAAATCCATAGGGATATCGAAATCCATAGGGATATCGAAATCAATAGGGATATCGAAATCCATAGGGATATCGAAATCCATAGGGATATCGAAATCGAAATGGATATCGAAATCGATAAGGATACCGAAATTGATATGGATATCGAAATCCATAGGGATTTCCAAATCGATATGGATATCGAAATCCATAGGGATACCAAAATCGATATGGATATCGAAATCCATAGGGATATCGAAATCCATAGGGATATCGAAATCCAAAGGGATATCGAAATCGATATGGATACCGAAATCGATGTGGATATCGAAATCCATAGGGATATCGAAATCGATATGGATATCGAAATCCATAGGGATATCGAAATCGATATTGATATCGAAATCCATAGAGATATCGAAATCCATAGGGATATCGAAATCCATAGTGATATCGAAATCGATATGGATATCGAAATCCATAGGAATATCGAAATCGATATTGATATCGAAATCCATAGAGATATCGAAATCCATAGGGATATCGAAATCCATAGCGATATCGAAATCGATATGAATACCGAAATCTATATGGATATCGAAACCCATAGGGATTTCGAAATCCATAGGGATATCGAAATCCCTAGGGATATCGAAATCCATAGGGATATAGAAATCGATATGAATATCGAAATCCATAGGGCTACCGAAATCGATAAGGATATCGAAATCCAAAGAGATATCGAAATCCATAGGGATATCGAAATCCATAGGGACATCGAAATCCATAGGGATGTCGAAATCCATAGGGATATCGGAATCCATATGGATATCGAAATCCATAGGAATATCGAAATCGATATGGATATCGAAATCCATAGGGATATCGAAATCGATATGGATATTGAAATCCATAGGGATACCGAAATCGATAAGGATATCGAAATCCAAAGGGATATCGAAATCCATAGGGATATCGAAATCCATAGGGATATCGAAATCCATAGGGATACCGAAATCGATAAGGATATCGAAATCGATATGGATACCAAAATCGATATGGATATTGAAATCGATATGGATATCGAAACCCATAGGGATATCGAAATCCATAGGGATATCGAAATCGATATGGGTATCGAAATCCATAGGGATATCGAAATCCATAGGGATATCGAAATCCATAGTGATATCGAAATCGATATGGATATCGAAATCCATAGGAATATCGAAATCGATATTGATATCGAAATCCATAGAGATATCGAAATCGCATAGGGATATCGAAATCCATAGCGATATCGAAATCGATATGAATACCGAAATCTAAATGGATATCGAAACCCATAGGGATATCGAAATCCATAGGGACTTCGAAATCCCTAGGGATATCGAAATCCATAGGGATATAGAAATCGATATGAATATCGAAATCCATAGGGCTACCGAAATCGATAAGGATATCGAAATCCAAAGGGATATCGAAATCCATAGGGATATCGAAATCCATAGGGATATCGAAATCCATAGGGATATCGAAATCCATAGGGATATCGAAATCCATATGGATATCGAAATCCATAGGAATATCGAAATCCATAGGGATATCGAAATCAATAGGGATATCGAAATCCATAGGGATATCGAAATCCATAGGGATATCGAAATCCATAGGGATATCGAAATCCAAAGGGATATCGAAATCCATAGGGATATCGAAATCGATATGCATACCGAAATTGATACGGATATCGAAATCCATATGGACATCAAAATCCATAGGGATCTCGAAATCGATATGGATATCGAAATCCATTGGTATATCGAAATCGATATGGATATCGAAATTGATACGTATATCGAAATAAATATGGATATCGAAATCCATAGGGATATCGAAATCGATATCGATACCAATATCGATGTGGATTTCGAAATCCATAGGGATATCGAAATCGATATGGATATCGAAATCCATAGGGATACCGAAATCGATAAGCATAACGAAATACAAAGGGATATCGAAATCCATAGGGATATCGAAATCCATAGGGATATCGAAATCGATATGGATATCGAAATCCATAGGGATATCGAAATCCATAGGGATATCGAAATCTATAATGATATCGAAATCGATATGGATACCGAAATTGATATGGATATCGAAATCGATATGGATATCGAAATCCATAGGCGATATCGAAATCGATATGGATATTGAAATCCATAGGGATATCGAAATCGATATGGATATCGAAATCCATAGGTATCGAAATCCATAGGGATATTGAAATCCATAGGGATATCGAAATCCATAGGGATATCGAAATCCATATGGATATCGAAATCCATAGGGATATCGAAATCCATAGGGATATCGAAATCCATAGAGATATCGAAATCCATAGGGATATCGAAATCCATAGGGATATCGAAATCAATAGGGATATCGAAATCCATAGGGATATCGAAATCCATAGGGATATCGAAATCCATAATGATATCGAAATCGATATGGATACCGAAATCCATAGGGATATCGAAATCGATATGGGTATCGAAATCCATAGGGATATCGAAATCGATATGGATATCGAAATCCATAGGGATATCGAAATCGATATGGATATCGAAATCGATATGGATACCGAAATTTATATGGATATCGAAATCCATAGGGATATCGAAATCGATATGGATATTGAAATCCATAGGGATATCGAAATCGATATGGATATCGAAATCCATACGGATATCGAAATCGATATGGATATCGAAATCCATAGGGATACCGAAATCGATTAGGATATCGAAATCCAAAGGGATATCGAAATCCATAGGGATATCGAAATCCATAATGATATCGAAATCGATAAGGATATCGAAATCCAAAGGGATATCGAAATCCATAGGGATATCGAAATTCATAGGGATATCGAAATCCATAGGGATACCGAAATCGATAAGGATATCGAAATCGATATGGATACCAAAATCGATATGGATATTGAAATCGATATGGATATCGAAACCCATAGGGATATAGAAATCCATAGGGATATCGAAATCGATATGGGTATCGAAATCCATAGAGATATCGAAATCCATAGGGATATCGAAATCCATAGTGATATCGAAATCGATATGGATATCGAAATCCATAGGAATATCGAAATCGATATTGATATCGAAATCCATAGAGATATCGAAATCCATAGGGATATCGAAATCCATAGCGATATCGAAATCGATATGAATACCGAAATCTAAATGGATATCGAAACCCATAGGGATATCGAAATCCATAGGGACTTCGAAATCCCTAGGGATATCGAAATCCATAGGGATATAGAAATCGATATGAATATCGAAATCCATAGGGCTACCGAGATCGATAAGGATATCGAAATCCAAAGGGATATCGAAATCCATAGGGATATCGAAATCCATAGGGATATCGAAATCCATAGGGATATCGAAATCCATAGGGATATCGAAATCCATATGGATATCGAAATCCATAGGAATATCGAAATCCATAGGGATATCGAAATCAATAGGGATATCGAAATCCATAGGGATATCGAAATCCATAGGGATATCGAAATCCATAGGGATATCGAAATCCATATGGATATCGAAATCCATAGGGATATCGAAATCGATATGCATACCGAAATCGATACGGATATCGAAATCCATATGGACATCAAAATCCATAGGGATCTCGAAATCGATATGGATATCGAAATCCATATGGTATATCGAAATCGATATGGATATCGAAATTGATACGTATATCGAAATCAATATGGATATCGAAATCCATAGGGATATCGAAATCGATATGGATACCTAAATCGATATGGATATCGAAATCCATATGGATATCAAAATCCATAGGGATATCGAAATCGATATCGATACCGAATATCGATGTGGATTTCGAAATCCATAGGGATATCGAAATCGATATGGATATCGAAATCCATAGGGATACCGAAATCGATAAGCATAACGAAATACAAAGGGATATCGAAATCCATAGGGATATCGAAATCCATAGGGATATCGAAATCCATAATGATATCGAAATCGATATGGATACCGAAATTGATATGGATATCGAAATCGATATGGATATCGAAATCCATAGGCATATCGAAATCGATATGGATATCGAAATCCATAGGGATATCGAAATCGATATGGATATCGAAATCCATAGGATATCGAAATCCATAGGGATATTGAAATCCATAGGGATATCGAAATCCATAGGGATATCGAAATCCATAGGGATATCGAAATCCATAGGGATATCGAAATCCATAGGGATATCGAAATCCATAGAGATATCGAAATCCATAGGGATATCGAAATCCATAGGGATATCGAAATCAATAGGGATATCGAAATCCATAGGGATATCGAAATCCATAGGGATATCGAAATCCATAATGATATCGAAATCGATATGGATACCGAAATCCATAGGGATATCGAAATCGATATGGATATCGAAATCCATAGGGATATCGAAATCGATATGGATATCGAAATCCATAGGGATATCGAAATCGATATGGATATCGAAATCTATATGGATATCGAAATCCATAGGGATATCGAAATCGATATGGATATCGAAATCCATAGGGATATCGAAATCGATATGGATATCGAAATCCATACGGATATCGAAATCGATATCGATATCGAAATCCATGGGGATACCAAAATCGATAAGCATAACGAAATACAAAGGGATATCGAAATCCATAGGGATATCGAAGTCCATAGGGATATCGAAATCGATATGGATATCGAAATCCATAGGGATACCGAAATCGATTAGGATATCGAAATCCATAAGGGATATCGAAATCCATAGGGATATCGAAATCCATAATGATATCGAAATCGATATGGATACCGAAATTGATATGGATATCGAAATCGATATGGATATCGAAATCCATAGGCATATCGAAATCCATAGGGATATCGAAATCCATAGGGATATCGAAATCCATAGGGATATCGAAATCCATAGAGATATCGAAATCAATAGGGATATCGAAATCCATAGGGATATCGAAATCCATAGGGATATCGAAATCGAAATGGATATCGAAATCGATAAGGATACCGAAATTGATATGGATATCTAAATCCATAGGGATTTCCAAATCGATATGGATATCGAAATCCATAGGGATACCAAAATCGATATGGATATCGAAATCCATAGAGATATCGAAATCCATAGGGATATCGAAATCCATAGGGATATCGAAATCGATATGGATACCAAAATCGATGTGGATATCGAAATCCATAGGGATATCGAAATCGATATGGATATCGAAATCCATAGGGATATCGAAATCGATATTGATATCGAAATCCATAGAGATATCGAAATCCATAGGGATATCGAAATCCATAGTGATATCGAAATCGATATGGATATCGAAATCCATAGGGATATCGAAATCGATATTGATATCGAAATCCATAGAGATATCGAAATCCATAGGGATATCGAAATCCATAGCGATATCGAAATCGATATGGATACCGAAATCGATATGGATATCGAAACCCATAGGGATTTCGAAATCCATAGGGATATCGAAATCCCTAGGGATATCGAAATCCATAGGGATATCGAAATCGATATGAATATCGAAATCCATAGGGATACCGAAATCGATAAGGATATCGAAATCCAAAGAGATATCGAAATCCATAGGGATATCGAAATCCATAGGGATATCGAAATCCATAGGGATATCGAAATCCATAGGGATATCGAAATCCATATGGATATCGAAATCCATAGGAATATCGAAATCGATATGGATATCGAAATCCATAGGGATATCGAAATCGATATGGATATTGAAATCCATAGGGATACCGAAATCGATAAGGATATCGAAATCCAAAGGGATATCGAAATCCATAGGGATATCGAAATCCATAGGGATATCGAAATCCATAGGGATACCGAAATCGATATGGATATCGAAATCGATATGGATACCGAAATCGATATGGATATCGAAATCGATATGGATATCGAAATCCATAGGGATATCGAAATCCATAGGGATATCGAAATCGATATGGATATCGAAATCCATAGAGATATCGAAATCCATAGGGATATCGAAATCCATAGTGATATCGAAATCGATATGGATATCGAAATCCATAGGAATATCGAAATCGATATTGATATCGAAATCCATAGAGATATCGAAATCCATAGGGATATCGAAATCCATAGCGATATCGAAATCGATATGAATACCGAAATCTATATGGATATCGAAACCCATAGGGATATCGAAATCCATAGGGACTATCGAAATCCCTAGGGATATCGAAATCCATAGGGATATCGAAATCGATATGAATATCGAAATCCATAGGGATACCGAAATCGATAAGGATATCGAAATCCAA
This sequence comes from Drosophila austrosaltans, assembly GCA_035045865.1. Lineage (NCBI taxonomy): Eukaryota > Metazoa > Arthropoda > Insecta > Diptera > Drosophilidae > Drosophila > Drosophila austrosaltans. The sequence goes on from JAWNOQ010000189.1 coordinate 17,858, forward strand.
AGGGATATCGAAATCCATAGGGATATCGAAATCCATAGGGATATCGAAATCCATAGGGATATCGAAATCCATAGGGATATCGGAATCCATATGGATATCGAAATCCATAGGAATATCGAAATCCATAGGGATATCGAAATCAATAGGGATATCGAAATCCATAGGGATATCGAAATCCATAGGGATATCGAAATCCATAGGGATATCGAAATCCAAAGGGATATCGAAATCCATAGTGATATCGAAATCGATATGCATATGGACATCAAAATCCATAGGGATCTCGAAATCGATATGGATATCGAAATCCATTGGTATATCGAAATCGATATGGATATCGAAATTGATACGGATATCGAAATCAATATGGATATCGAAATCCATAGGGATATCGAAATCGATATGGATACCTAAATTGATACGGATATCGAAATCCATATAGATATCAAAATCCATAGGGATATCGAAATCGATAGAATATGTGTGGATATCGAAATCCATAGGGATATCGAAATCGATATGGATATCGAAATCCATAGGGATATCGAAATCCATAGAGATATCGAAATCCATAGGGATATCGAAATCCATAGGGATATCGAAATCAATAGGGATATCGAAATCCATAGTGATATCGAAATCGATATGGATATCGAAATCCATAGGAATATCGAAATCGATATTGATATCGAAATCCATAGAGATATCGAAATCCTTAGGGATATCGAAATCCATAGCGATATCGAAATCGATATGAATACCGAAATCTAAATGGATATCGAAACCCATAGGGATATCGAAATCCATAGGGACTTCGAAATCCCTAGGGATATCGAAATCCATAGGGATATAGAAATCGATATGAATATCGAAATCCATAGGGCTACCGAGATCGATAAGGATATCGAAATCCAAAGGGATATCGAAATCCACAGGGATATCGAAATCCATAGGGATATCGAAATCCATAGGGATATCGAAATCCATAGGGATATCGGAATCCATATGGATATCGAAATCCATAGGAATATCGAAATCCATAGGGATATCGAAATCAATAGGGATATCGAAATCCATAGGGATATCGAAATCCATAGGGATATCGAAATCCATAGGGATATCGAAATCCAAAGGGATATCGAAATCCATAGGGATATCGAAATCGATATATGGACATCGAAATCCATAGGGATCTCGAAATCGATATGGATATCGAAATCCATTGGTATATCGAAATCGATATGGATATCGAAATTGATACGGATATCGAAATCAATATGGATATCGAAATCCATAGGGATATCGAAATCGATATGGATACCTAAATTGATACGGATATCGAAATCCATATGGATATCAAAATCCATAGGGATATCGAAATCGATATCGATACCAATATCGATGTGGATTTCGAAATCCATAGGGATATCGAAATCGATATGGATATCGAAATCCATAGGGATACCGAAATCGATAAGCATAACGAAATACAAAGGGATATCGAAATCCATAGGGATATCGAAATCCATAGGGATATCGAAATCGATATGGATATCGAAATCCATAGGGATATCGAAATCCATAGGGATATCGAAATCTATAATGATATCGAAATCGATATGGATACCGAAATTGATATGGATATCGAAATCGATATGGATATCGAAATCCATAGGCATATCGAAATCGATATGGATATTGAAATCCATAGGGATATCGAAATCGATATGGATATCGAAATCCATAGGTATCGAAATCCATAGGGATATTGAAATCCATAGGGATATCGAAATCCATAGGGATATCGAAATCCATAGGGATATCGAAATCCATAGGGATATCGAAATCCATAGGGATATCGAAATCCATAGAGATATCGAAATCCATAGGGATATCGAAATCCATAGGGATATCGAAATCAATAGGGATATCGAAATCCATAGGGATATCAAAATCCATAGGGATATCGAAATCGAAATGGATATCGAAATCGATAAGGATACCGAAATTGATATGGATATCGAAATCCATAGGGATTTCCAAATCGATATGGATATCGAAATCCATAGGGATACCAAAATCGATATGGATATCGAAATCCATAGGGATATCGAAATCGTTATGGATATCGAAATCCATAGGGATATCGAAATTGATATGGATATCGAAATCCATACGGATACCGAAATCGATAAGGATATCGAAATCCATAGGGATATCGAAATCCATAGGGATATCGAAATCCATAGGGATATCGAAATCCATATGGGATATCGAAAGCCATAGGGATATCGAAATCGATATGGATACCGAAATTGATACGGATATCGAAATCCATATGGATATCGAAATCCATAGGGATATCGAAATCGATATGGATACCGAAATCTATATGGATATCGAAATCCATAGGGATATCGAAATCGATATGGATTACGAAATCCATAGGAATATCGAAATTGAAATGGATATCGAAAACCATAGGGATATCGAAATCGATATGGATATCGAAATACATAGAGATACCGAAATCGATAAGGATATCGAAATCCAAAGGGATATCGAAATCCATAGGGATATCGAAATCCATAGGGATATCGAAATCCATAGGGATATCGAAATCCATAGCGATATCGAAATCCATAGGGATATCGAAATCCATAGGGATATCGAAATTGATATGGATATCGAAATCGATATGGATACCAAAATCGATGTGGATATCGAAATCGATATGGATATCGAAATCCATAGAGATATCGAAATCCATAGGGATATAGAAATCCATAGGGATATCGAAATCGATATGGATATCGAAATCCATAGAGATACCGAAATCGATAAGGATATCGAAATCCAAAGGGATATCGAAATCCATAGGGATATCGAAATCCATAGGGATATCGAAATCCATAGGGATATCGAAATCCATAGGGATATCGGAATCCATATGGATATCGAAATCCATAGGAATATCGAAATCGATATGGATCGAAATCCATAGGCATACCGAAATCGATAAGGATATCGAAATCCATACTGATATCGAAATCGATATGGATTCCGAAATCTATATGGATATCGAAATCGATATGGATATTGAAATCCATAGGGATATCGAAATTTATATGGATATCGAAATCCATACGGATATCGAAATCGATATGGATATCGAAATCCATAGGGATACCAAAATCGATATGGATATCGAAATCCATAGGGATATCGAAATCCATAGGTATCGAAATCCATAGGGATATCGAAATCCAAAGGTATATCGAAATCCATAGGGATATCGAAATCGATATGGATACCGAAATTGATACGGATATCGAAATCCATATGGATATCAAAATCCATAGGGATACCGAAATCGATAAAGAAATCGAAATCCAAGCGGACATCGAAATCCAAGCGGACATCGAAATCCATAGGGATATCGAAATCGATATCGATACCAATATCGATGTGGATATCGAAATCCATAGGGATATCGAAATCGATATGGATATCGAAATCCATAGGGATACTGAAATCGATAAGGATAACGAAATACAAAGGGATATCGAAATCCATGGGGATATCGAAATCCATAGGGATATCGAAATCCATAGGGATATCGAAATCAATAGGGATATCGAAATCCATAGGGATATCAAAATCCATAGGGATATCGAAATCGAAATGGATATCGAAATCGATAAGGATACCGAAATTGATATGGATATCGAAATCCATAGGGATTTCCAAATCGATATGGATATCGAAATCCATAGGGATACCAAAATCGATATGGATATCGAAATCCATAGGGATATCGAAATCGTTATGGATATCGAAATCCATAGGGATATCGAAATCGATATGGATATCGAAATCCATACGGATACCGAAATCGATAAGGATATCGAAATCCATAGGGATATCGAAATCCATAGGGATATCGAAATCCATAGGGATATCGAAATCCATAGGGATATCGAAAGCCATAGGGATATCGAAATCGATATGGATACCGAAATTGATACGGATATCGAAATCCATATGGATATCGAAATCCATAGGGATATCGAAATCGATATGGATACCGAAATCTATATGGATATCGAAATCCATAGGGATATCGAAATCGATATGGATTACGAAATCCATAGGAATATCGAAATTGAAATGGATATCGAAATCGATATGGATATCGAAATACATAGAGATACCGAAATCGATAAGGATATCGAAATCCAAAGGGATATCGAAATCCATAGGGATATCGAAATCCATAGGGATATCGAAATCCATAGGGATATCGAAATCCATAGCGATATCGAAATCCATAGGGATATCGAAATCCATAGGGATATCGAAATTGATATGGATATCGAAATCGATATGGATACCAAAATCGATGTGGATATCGAAATCGATATGGATATCGAAATCCATAGAGATATCGAAATCCATAGGGATATAGAAATCCATAGGGATATCGAAATCGATAGGGATATCGAAATCCATAGGGATATCGAAATCCATAGGGATATCGAAATCCATAGGGATATCGGAATCCATATGGATATCGAAATCCATAGGAATATCGAAATCGATATGGATATCGAAATCCATAGGGATACCGAAATCGATAAGGATATCGAAATCCATACTGATATCGAAATCGATATGGATTCCGAAATCTATATGGATATCGAAATCGATATGGATATTGAAATCCATAGGGATATCGAAATTTATATGGATATCGAAATCCATACGGATATCGAAATCGATATGGATATCGAAATCCATAGGGATACCAAAATCGATATGGATATCGAAATCCATAGGGATATCGAAATCCATAGGTATCGAAATCCATAGGGATATCGAAATCCAAAGGTATATCGAAATCCATAGGGATATCGAAATCGATATGGATACCGAAATTGATTCGGATATCGAAATCCATATGGATATCAAAATCCATAGGGATACCGAAATCGATAAAGAAATCGAAATCCAAGCGGACATCGAAATCCATAGGGATATCGAAATCGATATCGATACCAATATCGATGTGGATATCGAAATCCATAGGGATATCGAAATCGATATGGATATCGAAATCCATAGGGATACTGAAATCGATAAGGATAACGAAATACAAAGGGATATCGAAATCCATGGGGATATCGAAATCCATAGGGATATCGAAATCGATATGGATATCGAAATCCATAGGGATACCGAAATCGATAAGGATATCGAAATCCAAAGGGATATCGAAATCCATAGGGATATCAAAATCCATAGGGATATCGAAATCGATATGGATACCGAAATTGATATGGATATCGAAATCGATATGGATATCGAAATCCATAGGGATATCGATATCGATATGGATATTGAAATCCATAGGGATATCGAAATCGATATGGATATCGAAATCCATAGGTATCGAAATCCATAGGGATATCGAAATCCATAGGGATATCGAAATCCATAGGGATATCGAAATCGATATGGATATCGAAATCGATATGGATACCAAAATCGATGTTTATATCGAAATCGATATGGATATCGAAATCCATAGAGATATCGAAATCCATAGGGATATAGAAATCCATAGGGATATCGAAATCGATATGGATACCAAAATCGATGTGGATATCGAAATCGATATGGATATCGAAATCCATAGAGATATCGAAATCCATAGGGATATAGAAATCCATAGGGATATCGAAATCGATATGGATATCGAAATCCATAGAGATACCGAAATCGATAAGGATATCGAAATCCAAAGGGATATCGAAATCCATAGGGATATCGAAATCGATATGGATATCGACATCCATAGGGATATCGAAATCGATATGGATATCGAAATCCATACGGATATCGAAATCCATAGGGATATCGAAATCCATAGGGATATCGAAATCGATATGGATACCAAAATCGATGTGGATATTGATATCCATAGGGATACCGAAATCGATATGGATATCGAAATCCATTGGAATATCGAAATCGATATTGATATCGAAATCCATAGAGATATCGAAATCCATAGGGATATCGAAATCCATAGGGATATCGAAATCGATATGGATATCGAAATCCATAGGAATATCGAAATCCATAGGTATCGAAATCCATAGCGATATCGAAATCCATAGGGATATCGAAATCCGTAGGGATATCGAAATTGATATGGATATCGAAATCGATATGGATACCAAAATCGATGTGGATATCGAAATCGATATGGATATCGAAATCCATAGAGATATCGAAATCCATAGGGATATCGAAATCCATAGGGATATCGAAATCCATAGGGATATCGGAATCCATATGGATATCGAAATCCATAGGAATATCGAAATCGATATGGATCGAAATCCATAGGTATCGAAATCCATAGGGATATCGAAATCCATAGGGATATCGAAATCCATAGGGATATCGAAATCGATATGGATATCGAAATCGATATGGATACCAAAATCGATGTTTATATCGAAATCGATATGGATATCGAAATCCATAGAGATATCGAAATCCATAGGGATATAGAAATCCATAGGGATATCGAAATCGATATGGATATCGAAATCGATATGGATACCAAAATCGATGTGGATATCGAAATCGATATGGATATCGAAATCCATAGGGATATCGAAATCGATAGGGATATCGAAATCCATAGGGATATCGAAATCCATAGGGATATCGAAATCCATAGGGATATCGGAATCCATATGGATATCGAAATCCATAGGAATATCGAAATCGATATGGATCGAAATCCATAGGGATACCGAAATCGATAAGGATATCGAAATCCATACTGATATCGAAATCGATATGGATTCCGAAATCTATATGGATATCGAAATCGATATGGATATTGAAATCCATAGGGATATCGAAATTTATATGGATATCGAAATCCATACGGATATCGAAATCGATATGGATATCGAAATCCATAGGGATACCAAAATCGATATGGATATCGAAATCCATAGGGATATCGAAATCCATAGGTATCGAAATCCATAGGGATATCGAAATCCAAAGGTATATCGAAATCCATAGGGATATCGAAATCGATATGGATACCGAAATTGATACGGATATCGAAATCCATATGGATATCAAAATCCATAGGGATACCGAAATCGATAAAGAAATCGAAATCCAAGCGGACATCGAAATCCATAGGGATATCGAAATCGATATCGATACCAATATCGATGTGGATATCGAAATCCATAGGGATATCGAAATCGATATGGATATCGAAATCCATAGGGATACTGAAATCGATAAGGATAACGAAATACAAAGGGATATCGAAATCCATGGGGATATCGAAATCCATAGGGATATCGAAATCGATATGGATATCGAAATCCATAGGGATACCGAAATCGATAAGGATATCGAAATCCAAAGGGATATCGAAATCCATAGGGATATCGAAATCCATAGGGATATCGAAATCGATATGGATACCGAAATTGATATGGATATCGAAATCGATATGGATATCGAAATCCATAGGGATATCGAAATCGATATGGATATTGAAATCCATAGGGATATCGAAATCGATATGGATATCGAAATCCATAGGTATCGAAATCCATAGGGATATCGAAATCCACAGGGATATCGAAATCGATATGGATATCGAAATCGATATGGATACCAAAATCGATGTTTATATCGAAATCGATATGGATATCGAAATCCATAGAGATATCGAAATCCATAGGGATATAGAAATCCATAGGGATATCGAAATCGATATGGATATCGAAATCGATATGGATACCAAAATCGATGTGGATATCGAAATCGATATGGATATCGAAATCCATAGAGATATCGAAATCCATAGGGATATAGAAATCCATAGGGATATCGAAATCGATATGGATATCGAAATCCATAGAGATACCGAAATCGATAAGGATATCGAAATCCAAAGGGATATCGAAATCCATAGGGATATCGAAATCGATATGGATATCGACATCCATAGGGATATCGAAATCGATATGGATATCGAAATCCATAGAGATATCGAAATCCATAGGGATATCGAAATCCATAGGGATATCGAAATCGATATCGATACCAATATCGATGTGGATATCGAAATCCATAGGGATATCGAAATCGATATGGATATCGAAATCCATAGGGATACCGAAATCGATAAAGAAATCGAAATCCAAGCGGATATCGAAATCCATAGGGATATCGAAATCGATATCGATACCAATATCGATGTGGATATCGAAATCCATAGGGATATCGAAATCGATATGGATACCAAAATCGATGTGGATATTGATATCCATAGGGATATCGAAATCGATATGGATATCGAAATCCATTGGAATATCGAAATCGATATTGATATCGAAATCCATAGAGATATCGAAATCCATAGGGATATCGAAATCCATAGGGATATCGAAATCGATATGGATATCGAAATCCATAGGAATATCGAAATCCATAGGTATCGAAATCCATAGGGATATCGAAATCCAAAGGTATATCGAAATCCATAGGGATATCGAAATCGATATGGATACCGAAATTGATACGGATATCGAAATCCATATGGATATCAAAATCCATAGGGATACCGAAATCGATAAAGAAATCGAAATCCAAGCGGATATCGAAATCCATAGGGATATCGAAATCGATATCGATACCAATATCGATGTGGATATCGAAATCCATAGGGATATCGAAATCGATATGGATATCGAAATCCCTAGGGATACTGAAATCGATAAGGATAACGAAATACAAAGGGATATCGAAATCAATGGGGATATCGAAATCCATAGGGATATCGAAATCGATATGGATATCGAAATCCATAGGGATACCGAAATCGATAAGGATATCGAAATCCAAAGGGATATCGAAATCCATAGGGATATCGAAATCCATAGGGATATCGAAATCCATAGCGATATCGAAATCCATAGGGATATCGAAATCCATAGGGATATCGAAATCGATATGGATATCGAAATCGATATGGATATCGAAATCGATATGGATACCAAAATCGATGTGGATATCGAAATCGATATGGATATCGAAATCCATAGAGATATCGAAATCCATAGGGATATTGAAATCCATAGGGATATCGAAATCGATATGGATATCGAAATCCATAGAGATACCGAAATCGATAAGGATATCGAAATCCAAATGGATATCGAAATCCATAGGGATATCGAAATCGATATGGATATCGACATCCATAGGGATATCGAAATCGATATGGATATCGAAATCCATACGGATATCAAAATCCATAGGGATATCGAAATCCATAGGGATATCGAAATCGATATGGATACCAAAATCGATGTGGATATTGATATCCATAGGGATATCGAAATCGATATGGATATCGAAATCCATTGGAATATCGAAATCGATATTGATATCGAAATCCATAGAGATATCGAAATCCATAGGGATATCGAAATCCATAGGGATATCGAAATCGATATGGATATCGAAATCCATAGGAATATCGAAATCGATATTGATATCGAAATCCATAGAGATATCGAAATCCATGGGGGTATCAAAATCCATAGCGATATCGAAATCGATATGGATACCGAAATCTATGTGGATATCGAAACCCATAGGGATATCGAAATCCATATGGATATCGAAATCCATAGGGATACAGAAATCGATATGAATATCGAAATCCATAGGGCTACCGAAATCGATAAGGATATCGAAATCCAAAGGGATATCGAAATCCATAGGGATATCGAAATCCATAGGGATATTGAAATCCATAGGGATATCGAAATCCATAGGGATATCGGAATCCATATGGATATCGAAATCCATAGGAATATCGAAATCGATATGGATATCGAAATCCATAGGGATACCGAAATCGATAAGGATATCGAAATCCATAGGGATATCGAAATCGATATGGACTCCGAAATCTATATGGATATCGAAATCGATATGGATATTGAAATCCATAGGGATATCGAAATTTATATGGATATCGAAATCCATACGGATATCGAAATCGATATGGATATCGAAATCCATAGGGATACCAAAATCGATATGGATATCGAAATCCATAGGGATATCGAAATCCATAGGTATCGAAATCCATAGGGATATTGAAATCCAAAGGTATATCGAAATCCATAGGGATATCGAAATCGATATGGATACCGAAATTGATACGGATATCGAAATCCATATGGATATCAAAATCCATAGGGATACCGAAATCGATAAAGAAATTGAAATCCAAGCGGATATCGAAATCCATAGGGATATCGAAATCGATATCGATACCAATATCGATGTGGATATCGAAATCCATAGGGATATCGAAATCGATATGGATATCGAAATCCATAGGGATACTGAAATCGATAAGGATAACGAAATACAAAGGGATATCGAAATCCATGGGGATATCGAAATCCATAGGGATACCGATATCGATAAGGGTATCGAAATCCAAAGGGATATCGAAATCCATAGGGATATCGAAATCCATAGGGATATCGAAATCGATATGGATACCGAAATTGATATGGATATCGAAATCGATATGGATATCGAAATCCATAGGGATATCGAAATCGATATGGATATTGAAATCCATAGGGATATCGAAATCGATATGGATATCGAAATCCATAGGTATCGAAATCCATAGGGATATCGAAATCGATATGGATATCGAAATCCATAGGGATATCGAAATCCATAGGGATATCGAAATCGATATGGATATCGAAATCGATATGGATACCAAAATCGATGTTTATATCGAAATCCATAGAGATATCGAAATCCATAGGGATATAGAAATCCATAGGGATATCGAAATCGATATGGATATCGAAATCCATAGAGATACCGAAATCGATAAGGATATCGAAATCCAAAGGGATATCGAAATCCATAGGGATATCGAAATCGATATGGATATCGACATCCATAGGGATATCGAAATCGATATGGATATCGAAATCCATAGAGATATCGAAATCCATAGGGATATCGAAATCCATAGGGATACCGAAATCGATATGGATATCGAAATCCATAGGGATACCGAAATCGATGTAGATATCGAAATCCATAAAGGATATCGAAATCCATAGGGATATCGAAATCGATATGGATATCGAAATCGATATGGATACCAAAATCGATGTGGATATCGAAATCCATAGGGATATCGAAATCGATATGGATATCGAGATCCATAGGAATATCGAAATCGATATGGATATCGAAATCCATAGAGATACCGAAATCGATAAGGATATCGAAATCCAAAGGGATATCGAAATCCATAGGGATATCGAAATCGATATGGATATCGACATCCATAGGGATATCGAAATCGATATGGATATCGAAATCCATAGAGATATCGAAATCGAAATGGATATCGAAATCCATAGGGATACCGAAATCGATATGGATATCGAAATCCATAGGGATACCGAAATCGATGTAGATATCGAAATCCAAAGGGATATCGAAATCCATAGGGATATCGAAATCGATATGGATATCGAAATCGATATGGATACCGAAATTGATATGGAAATCGAAATCGATATGGATATCGAAATCCATAGGGATATCGAAATCCATAGGGATATCGAAATCGATATGGATATTGAAATCCATAGGGATATCGAAATCGATATGGATATCGAAATCCATAGAGATATCGAAATCCATAGGGATATCGAAATCCATAGGGATATCGAAATCGAAATGGATACCGAAATCCATAGGGATACCGAAATCGATAAGGATATCGAAATCCAAAGGGATATCGAAATCCATAGGGATATCGAAATCGATATGGATATCGAAATCGATATGGATAGCGAAATTGATATGGATATCGAAATCGATATGGATATCGAAATCCATAGGGATACTGAAATCGATAAGGATAACGAAATACAAAGGGATATCGAAATCCATAGGGATATCGGAATCCATATGGATATCGAAATCCATAGGAATATCGAAATCGATATGGATCGAAATCCATAGGGATACCGAAATCCATAGGGATATCGAAATCCATAGGGATATCGAAATCCATAGGGATATCGAAAGCCATAGGGATATCGAAATCGATATGGATACCGAAATTGATACGGATATCGAAATCCATATGGATATCGAAATCCATAGGGATATCGAAATCGATATGGATACCGAAATCTATATGGATATCGAAGTCCATAGGGATATCGAAATCGATATGGATTACGAAATCCATAGGAATATCGAAATTGAAATGGATATCGAAAACCATAGGGATATCGAAATCGATATGGATATCGAAATACATAGAGATACCGAAATCGATAAGGATATCGAAATCCAAAGGGATATCGAAATCCATAGGGATATCGAAATCCATAGGGATATCGAAATCCATAGGGATATCGAAATCCATAGCGATATCGAAATCCATAGGGATATCGAAATCCATAGGGATATCGAAATTGATATGGATATCGAAATCGACATGGATACCAAAATCGATGTGGATATCGAAATCGATATGGATATCGAAATCCATAGAGATATCGAAATCCATAGGGATATAGAAATCCATAGGGATATCGAAATCGATATGGATATCGAAATCCATAGAGATACCGAAATCGATAAGGATATCGAAATCCAAAGGGATATCGAAATCCATAGGGATATCGAAATCCATAGGGATATCGAAATCCATAGGGATATCGAAATCCATAGGGATATCGGAATCCATATGGATATCGAAATCCATAGGAATATCGAAATCGATATGGATCGAAATCCATAGGGATACCGAAATCGATAAGGATATCGAAATCCATACTGATATCGAAATCGATATGGATTCCGAAATCTATATGGATATCGAAATCGATATGGATATTGAAATCCATAGGGATATCGAAATTTATATGGATATCGAAATCCATACGGATATCGAAATCGATATGGATATCGAAATCCATAGGGATACCAAAATCGATATGGATATCGAAATCCATAGGGATATCGAAATCCATAGGTATCGAAATCCATAGGGATATCGAAATCCAAAGGTATATCGAAATCCATAGGGATATCGAAATCGATATGGATACCGAAATTGATACGGATATCGAAATCCATATGGATATCAAAATCCATAGGGATACCGAAATCGATAAAGAAATCGAAATCCAAGCGGACATCGAAATCCATAGGGATATCGAAATCGATATCGATACCAATATCGATGTGGATATCGAAATCCATAGGGATATCGAAATCGATATGGATATCGAAATCCATAGGGATACTGAAATCGATAAGGATAACGAAATACAAAGGGATATCGAAATCCATGGGGATATCGAAATCCATAGGGATATCGAAATCCATAGGGATATCGAAATCAATAGGGATATCGAAATCCATAGGGATATCAAAATCCATAGGGATATCGAAATCGAAATGGATATCGAAATCGATAAGGATACCGAAATTGATATGGATATCGAAATCCATAGGGATTTCCAAATCGATATGGATATCGAAATCCATAGGGATACCAAAATCGATATGGATATCGAAATCCATAGGGATATCGAAATCCATATGGATATCGAAATCCATAGGGATATCGAAATCCAAAGGTATATCGAAATCCATAGGGATATCGAAATCGATATGGATACCGAAATTGATACGGATATCGAAATCCATATGGATATCGAAATCCATAGGGATACCGAAATCGATAAAGAAATCGAAATCCATAGGGACATCGAAATCCATAGGGATATCGAAATCGATATCGATACCAATATCGATATGGATATCGAAATCCATAGGGATATCGAAATCGATATGGATATCGAAATCCATAGGGATACTGAAATCGATAAGGATAACGAAATACAAAGGGATATCGAAATCCATAGGGATATCGAAATCCATAGGGATATCGAAATCCATAGGGATATCGAAATCAATAGGGATATCGAAATCCATAGGGATATCGAAATCCATAGGGATATCGAAATCGAAATGGATATCGAAATCCGATAAGGATACCGAAATTGATATGGATATCGAAATCCATAGGGATTTCCAAATCGATATGGATATCGAAATCCATAGGGATACCAAAATCGATATGGATATCGAAATCCATAGGGATATCGAAATCGTTATGGATATCGAAAACCATAGGGATATCGAAATCGATATGGATATCGAAATACATAGAGATACCGAAATCGATAAGGATATCGAAATCCAAAGGGATATCGAAATCCATAGGGATATCGAAATCCATAGGGATATCGAAATCCACAGGGATATCGAAATCCATAGCGATATCGAAATCCATAGGGATATCGAAATCCGTAGGGATATCGAAATTGATATGGATATCGAAATCGATATGGATACCAAAATCGATAGTGGATATCGAAATCGATATGGATATCGAAATCCATAGAGATATCGAAATCCATAGGGATATACGAAATCCATAGGGATATCGAAATCGATAGGGATATCGAAATCCATAGGGATATCGAAATCCATACGGATATCGAAATCCATAGGGATATCGAAATCCATATGGATATCGAAATCCATAGGAATATCGAAATCGATATGGATATCGAAATCCATAGGGATACCGAAATCGATAAGGATATCGAAATCCATACTGATATCGAAATCGATATGGATATCCGAAATCTATATGGATATCGAAATCGATATGGATATTGAAATCCATAGGGATATCGAAATTTATATGGATATCGAAATCCATACGGATATCGAAATCGATATGGATATCGAAATCCATAGGGATACCAAAATCGATATGGATATCGAAATCCATAGGGATATCGAAATCCATAGGTATCGAAATCCATAGGGATATCGAAATCCAAAGGTATATCGAAATCCATAGGGATATCGAAATCGATATGGATACCGAAATTGATACGGATATCGAAATCCATATGGATATCAAAATCCATAGGGATACCGAAATCGATAAAGAAATCGAAATCCAAGCGGACATCGAAATCCATAGGGATATCGAAATCGATATCGATACCAATATCGATGTGGATATCGAAATCCATAGGGATATCGAAATCGATATGGATATCGAAATCCATAGGGATACTGAAATCGATAAGGATAACGAAATACAAAGGGATATCGAAATCCATGGGGATATCGAAATCCATAGGGATATCGAAATCGATATGGATATCGAAATCCATAGGGATACCGAAATCGATAAGGATATCGAAATCCAAAGGGATATCGAAATCCATAGGGATATCAAAATCCATAGGGATATCGAAATCGATATGGATACCGAAATTGATATGGATATCGAAATCGATATGGATATCGAAATCCATAGGGATATCGAAATCGATATGGATATTGAAATCCATAGGGATATCGAAATCGATATGGATATCGAAATCCATAGGTATCGAAATCCATAGGGATATCGAAATCCATAGGGATATCGAAATCGATATGGATATCGAAATCGATATGGATACCAAAATCGATGTTTATATCGAAATCGATATGGATATCGAAATCCATAGAGATATCGAAATCCATAGGGATATAGAAATCCATAGGGATATCGAAATCGATATGGATATCGAAATCGATATGGATACCAAAATCGATGTGGATATCGAAATCGATATGGATATCGAAATCCATAGAGATATCGAAATCCATAGGGATATAGAAATCCATAGGGATATCGAAATCGATATGGATATCGAAATCCATAGAGATACCGAAATCGATAAGGATATCGAAATCCAAAGGGGTATCGAAATCCATAGGGATATCGAAATCGATATGGATATCGACATCCATAGGGATATCGAACTCGATATGGATATCGAAATCCATACGGATATCGAAATCCATAGGGATATCGAAATCCATAGGGATATCGAAATCGATATGGATACCAAAATCGATGTGGATATTGATATCCATAGGGATATCGAAATCGATATGGATATCGAAATCCATTGGAATATCGAAATCGATATTGATATCGAAATCCATAGAGATATCGAAATCCATAGGGATATCGAAATCCATAGGGATATCGAAATCGATATGGATATCGAAATCCATAGGAATATCGAAATCCATAGGTATCGAAATCCATAGGGATATCGAAATCCAAAGGTATATCGAAATCCATAGGGATATCGAAATCGATATGGATACCGAAATTGATACGGATATCGAAATCCATATGGATATCAAAATCCATAGGGATACCGAAATCGATAAAGAAATCGAAATCCAAGCGGATATCGAAATCCATAGGGATATCGAAATCGATATCGATACCAATATCGATGTGGATATCGAAATCCATAGGGATATCGAAATCGATATGGATATCGAAATCCCTAGGGATACTGAAATCGATAAGGATAACGAAATACAAAGGGATATCGAAATCAATGGGGATATCGAAATCCATAGGGATATCGAAATCGATATGGATATCGAAATCCATAGGGATACCGAAATCGATAAGGATATCGAAATCCAAAGGGATATCGAAATCCATAGGGATATCGAAATCCATAGGGATATCGAAATCCATAGCGATATCGAAATCCATAGGGATATCGAAATCCATAGGGATATCGAAATCGATATGGATATCGAAATCGATATGGATATCGAAATCGATATGGATACCAAAATCGATGTGGATATCGAAATCGATATGGATATCGAAATCCATAGAGATATCGAAATCCATAGGGATATAGAAATCCATATTGATATCGAAATCGATATGGATATCGAAATCCATAGAGATACCGAAATCGATAAGGATATCGAAATCCAAAGGGATATCGAAATCCATAGGGATATCGAAATCGATATGGATATCGACATCCATAGGGATATCGAAATCGATATGGATATCGAAATCCATACGGATATCAAAATCCATAGGGATATCGAAATCCATAGGGATATCGAAATCGATAAGGATACCAAAATCGATGTGGATATTGATATCCATAGGGATATCGAAATCGATATGGATATCGAAATCCATAGAGATATCGAAATCCATAGGGATATCGAAATCCATAGGGATATCGAAATCGATATGGATATCGAAATCCATAGGAATATCGAAATCGATATTGATATCGAAATCCATAGAGATATCGAAATCCATGGGGGTATCAAAATCCATAGCGATATCGAAATCGATATGGATACCGAAATCTATGTGGATATCGAAACCCATAGGGATATCGAAATCCATAGGGATATCGAAATCCATAGGGATACAGAAATCGATATGAATATCGAAATCCATAGGGCTACCGAAATCGATAAGGATATCGAAATCCAAAGGGATATCGAAATCCATAGGGATATCGAAATCCATAGGGATATCGAAATCCATAGGGATATTGAAATCCATAGGGATATCGAAATCCATAGGGATATCGGAATCCATATGGATATCGAAATCCATAGGAATATCGAAATCGATATGGATCGAAATCCATAGGGATACCGAAATCGATAAGGATATCGAAATCCATAGGGATATCGAAATCGATATGGACTCCGAAATCTATATGGATATCGAAATCGATATGGATATTGAAATCCATAGGGATATCGAAATTTATATGGATATCGAAATCCATACGGATATCGAAATCGATATGGATATCGAAATCCATAGGGATACCAAAATCGATATGGATATCGAAATCCATAGGGATATCGAAATCCATAGGTATCGAAATCCATAGGGATATCGAAATCCAAAGGTATATCGAAATCCATAGGGATATCGAAACCGATATGGATACCGAAATTGATACGGATATCGAAATCCATATGGATATCAAAATCCATAGGGATACCGAAATCGATAAAGAAATCGAAATCCAAGCGGATATCGAAATCCATAGGGATATCGAAATCGATATCGATACCAATATCGATGTGGATATCGAAATCCATAGGGATATCGAAATCGATATGGATATCGAAATCCATAGGGATACTGAAATCGATAAGGATAACGAAATACAAAGGGATATCGAAATCCATGGGGATATCGAAATCCATAGGGATACCGAAATCGATAAGGGTATCGAAATCCAAAGGGATATCGAAATCCATAGGGATATCGAAATCCATAGGGATATCGAAATCGATATGGATATCGAAATCCATAGAGATACCGAAATCGATAAGGATATCGAAATCCAAAGGGATATCGAAATCCATAGGGATATCGAAATCGATATGGATATCGACATCCATAGGGATATCGAAATCGATATGGATATCGAAATCCATAGGTATGGAAATCCATAGGGATATCGAAATCCATAGGGATATCGAAATCGATATGGATATCGAAATCGATATGGATACCAAAATCGATGTTTATATCGAAATCCATAGAGATATCGAAATCCATAGGGATATAGAAATCCATAGGGATATCGAAATCGATATGGATATCGAAATCCATAGAGATACCGAAATCGATAAGGATATCGAAATCCAAAGGGATATCGAAATCCATAGGGATATCGAAATCGATATGGATATCGACATCCATAGGGATATCGAAATCGATATGGATATCGAAATCCATAGAGATATCGAAATCCATAGGGATATCGAAATCCATAGGGATACCGAAATCGATATGGATATCGAAATCCATAGGGATACCGACATCGATGTAGATATCGAAATCCAAAAGGATATCGAAATCCATAGGGATATCGAAATCGATATGGATATCGAAATCGATATGGATACCAAAATCGATGTGGATATCGAAATCCATAGGGATATCGAAATCGATATGGATATCGAGATCCATAGGAATATCGAAATCGATATGGATATCGAAATCCATAGAGATACCGAAATCGATAAGGATATCGAAATCCAAAGGGATATCGAAATCCATAGGGATATCGAAATCGATATGGATATCGACATCCATAGGGATATCGAAATCGATATGGATATCGAAAACCATAGAGATATCGAAATCGATATGGATATCGAAATCCATAGGGATACCGAAATCGATATGGATATCGAAATCCATAGGGATACCGAAATCGATGTAGATATCGAAATCCAAAGGGATATCGAAATCCATAGGGATATCGAAATCGATATGGATATCGAAATCGATATGGATACCGAAATTGATATGGAAATCGAAATCGATATGGATATCGAAATCCATAGGGATATCGAAATCCATAGGGATGTCAAAATCGATATGGATATTGAAATCCATAGGGATATCGAAATCGATATGGATATCGAAATCCATAGGTATCGAAATCCATAGGGATATCGAAATCCATTGGGATATCGAAATCGAAATGGATACCGAAATCTATATGTATATCGAAACCCATAGGGATATAGAATTCCATAGGGATATCGAAATCCATAGTGATATCGAAATCCATAGGGATATCGAAATCCATAGAGATATCGAAATCCATAGGGATATAGAAATCCATAGGGATATCGAAATCGATATTGATATCGAAATCCATAGAGATACCGAAATCGATAAGGATATCGAAATCCAAAGGGATATCGAAATCCATAGGGATATCGAAATCGATACGGATATCGACATCCATAGGGATATCGAAATCGATATGGATATCGAAATCCATAGAGATATCGAAATCCATAGGGATATCGAAATCGATATGGATGCCAAAATCGATGTGGATATCGAAATCCATAGGGATATCGAAATCGATATGGATTACGAAATCCATAGAAATACCGAAATCGATAAGGATATCGAAATCCAAAGGAATATCGAAATCCATAGGGATATCGAAATCGATATGGATATCGAAATCCATAGGGATATCGAAATCGATAAGGATATCGAAATCCAAAGGGATATCGAAATCCATAGGGATATCGAAATCGATATGGATATCGAAATCGATATGGATACCGAAATTGATATGGATATCGAAATCGATATGGATATCGAAATCCATAGGGATATCGAAATCGATATGGATATTGAAATCCATAGGGATATCGAAATCGATATTGATATCGAAATCCATAGAGATACCGAAATCGATAAGGATATCGAAATCCATAGGGATATCGAAATCCATAGGGATATCGAAATCGATACGGATATCGACATCCATAGGGATATCGAAATCGATATGGATATCGAAATCCATAGAGGTATCAAAATCCATAGGGATATCGAAATCGATATGGATACCAAAATCGATGTGGATATCGAAATCCATAGGGATATCGAAATCGATATGGATTACGAAATAAATAGAAATACCGAAATCGATAAGGATATCGAAATCCAAAGGAATATCGAAATCCATACGTATATCGAAATCGATATGGATATCGAAATCCATAGGGATACCGAAATCGATAAGGATATCGAAATCCAAAGGGATATCGAAATCCATAGGGATATCGAAATCGATATGGATATCGAAATCGATATGGATACCGAAATTGATATGGATATCGAAATCGATATGGATATCGAAATCCATAGGGATATCGAAATCGATATGGATATTGAAATCCATAGGGATATCGAAATCGATATGGATATCGAAATCCATAGAGATACCGATATCGATAAGGTATCGAAATCCAAAGGGATATCGAAATCCAAAGGAATATAGAAATCGATATGGATATCGACATCCATAGGGATATCGAAATCGATATGGATATCGAAAACCATAGAGATATCGAAATCGATATGGATATCGAAATCCATAGGGATACCGAAATCGATATGGATATCGAAATCCATAGGGATACCGAAATCGATATAGATATCGAAATCCAAAGGGATATCGAAATCCATAGGGATATCGAAATCGATATGGATATCGAAATCGATATGGATACCGAAATTGATATGGAAATCGAAATCGATATGGATATCGAAATCCATAGGGATATCGAAATCCATAGGGATATCGAAATCGATATGGATATCGAAATCCATAGGGATATCGAAATCGATATGGATATCGAAATCGATATGGATATCGAAATCCATAGGGATATCGAAATCGATATGGATATTGAAATCCATAGGGATATCGAAATCGATATGGATATCGAAATCCATAGGTATCGAAATACATAGGGATATCGAAATCCATAGGGATATCGAAATCGAAATGGATACCGAAATCTATATGGATATCGAAACCCATAGGGATATAGAAATCCATAGGGATATCGAAATCCATAGGGATATCGAAATCCATAGGGATATCGAAATCCATAGAGATATCGAAATCCATAGGGATATAGAAATCCATAGGGATATCGAAATCGATATTGATATCGAAATCCATAGAGATACCGAAATCGATAAGGATATCGAAATCCAAAGGGATATCGAAATCCATAGGGATATCGAAATCGATACGGATATCGACATCCATAGGGATATCGAAATCGATATGGATATCGAAATCCATAGAGATATCGAAATCCATAGGGATATCGAAATCGATATGGATACCAAAATCGATGTGGATATCGAAATCCATAGGGATATCGAAACCGATATGGATTACGTAATCCATAGAAATACCGAAATCGATAAGGATATCGAAATCCAAAGGAATATCGAAATCCATAGGGATATCGAATTCGATATGGATATCGAAATCCATAGGGATACCGAAATCGATAAGGATATCGAAATCCAAAGGGATATCGAAATCCATAGGGATATCGAAATCGATATGGATATCGAAATCGATATGGATACCGAAATTGATATGGATATCGAAATCGATATGGATATCGAAATCCATAGGGATATCGAAATCGATATGGATATTGAAATCCATAGGGATATCGAAATCGATATGGATATCGAAATCCATAGAGATACCGAAATCGATAAGGATATCGAAATCCAAAGGGATATCGAAATCCATAGGGATATCGAAATCGATATGGATATCGACATCCATAGGGATATCGAAATCGATATGGATATCGAAAACCATAGAGATATCGAAATCGATATGGATATCGAAATCCATAGGGATACCGAAATCGATATGGATATCGAAATCCATAGGGATACCGAAATCGATGTAGATATCGAAATCCAAAGGGATATCGAAATCCATAGGGATATCGAAATCGATATGGATATTGAAATCCATAGGGATATCGAAATCGATATGGATATCGAAATCCATAGGTATCGAAATCCATAGGGATATCGAAATCCATAGGGATATCGAAATCGAAATGGATACCGAAATCCATAGGGATACCGAAATCGATAAGGATATCGAAATCCAAAGGGATATCGAAATCCATAGGGATATCGAAATCGATATGGATATCGAAATCCATAGGGATATCGAAATCGATATGGATATCGAAATCCATAGGATATCGAAATCCATAGGGATATCGAAATCCATAGGGATATCGAAATCGAAATGGATACCGAAATCCATAGGGATACCGAAATCGATAAGGATATCGAAATCCATAGGGATATCGAAATCCATAGGGATATCGAAATCGATATGGATATCGAAATCGATATGGATACCGAAATTGATATGGATATCGAAATCGATATGGATATCGAAAGCCATAGGGATATCGAAATCGATAAGGATAACGAAATACAAAGGGATATCGAAATCCATAGGGATATCGAAATCCATAGGGATATCGAAATCGATATGGATATCGAAATCCATAGGGATACCGAAATCGATAAGGATATCGAAATACATAGGGATATCGAAATCGATAGGGATATCGAAATCGATATGGATATCGAAATCGATATGGATATCGAAATCGATATGGATACCGAAATCGATATGGATATCGAAATCGATATGGATATCGAAATCCATAGGGATATCGAAATCGATATGGATATCGAAATCCATAGGGATATCGAAATCGATATGGATATCGAAATCCATAGGTATCGAAATCCATAGGGATATCGAAATCCATAGGGATATCGAAATCGAAATGGATACCGAAATCTATATGTATATCGAAACCCATAGGGATATAGAATTCCATAGGGATATCGAAATCCATAGGGATATCGAAATCCATAGGGATATCGAAATCCATAGGGATATCGAAATCCACAGGGATATCGAAATCCATAGCGATATCGAAATCCATAGGGATATCGAAATCCATAGGGATATCGAAATCGATATGGATACCAAAATTGATATGGAAATCGAAATCGATATGGATATCGAAATCCATAGGGATATCGAAATCCATGGGGATGTCGAAATCGATATGGATATTGAAATCCATAGGGATATCGAAATCGATATGGATATCGAAATCCATAGGTATCGAAATCCATAGGGATATCGAAATCCATAGGGATATCGAAATCGAAATTGATACCGAAATCCATAGGGATACCGAAATCGATAAGGATATCGAAATCCAAAGGGATATCGAAATCCATAGGGATATCGAAATCGATATGGATATCGAAATCGATATGGATACCGAAATTGATATGGATATCGAAATCGATATGGATATCGAAAGCCATAGGGATACTGAAATCGATAAGGATAACGAAATACAAAGGGATATCGAAATCCATAGGGATATCGAAATCCATAGGGATATCGAAATCGATATGGATATCGAAATCCATAGGGATACCGAAATCGATAAGGATATCGAAATCCAAAGGGATATCGAAATCCATAGGGATATCGAAATCGATATGGATATCGAAATCGATATGGATATCGAAATCGATATGGATACCGAAATTGATATGGATATCGAAATCGATATGGATATCGAAATCCATAGGGATATCGAAATCGATATGGATATTGAAATCCATAGGGATATCGAAATCGATATGGATATCGAAATCCATAGGTATCGAAATCCATAGGGATATCGAAATCCATAGGGATATCGAAATCGAAATGGATACCGAAATCTATATGTATATCGAAACCCATAGGGATATAGAATTCCATAGGGATATCGAAATCCATAGGGATATCGAAATCCATAGGGATATCGAAATCCATAGGGATATCGAAATCCAAAGGGATATCGAAATCCATAGGGATATCGAAATCGAAATGGATATCGAAATCGATATGGATACCGAAATTTATATGGATATCGAAATCCATAGGGATATCAAAATCGATAAGGATATCGAAATCCATAGGGATACCAAAATCGATATGGATATCGAAATCCATAGGGATATCGAAATCGTTATGGATATCGAAATCCATAGGGATATCGAAATCGATATGGATATCGAAATCCATACGGATACCGAAATCGATAAGGACATCGAAATCCATAGGGATATCGAAATCCATAGGGATATCGAAATCGATATGGATATCGAAATACATAGAGATACCGAAATCGATAAGGATATCGAAATCCAAAGGGATATCGAAATCCATAGGGATATCGAAATCCATAGGGATATCGAAATCCACAGGGATATCGAAATCCATAGCGATATCGAAATCCATAGGGATATCGAAATCCATAGGGATATCGAAATCGATATGGATACCAAAATTGATGTGGATATCGAAATCGATATGGATATCGAAATCCATAGAGATATCGAAATCGATATTGATATCGAAATCCATAGAGATACCGAAATCGATAAGGATATCGAAATCCAAAGGGATATCGAAATCCATAGGGATATCGAAATCGATATGGATATCGAAATCGATATTTATACCGAAATTGATATGGATATCGAAATCGATATGGATATCGAAATCCATAGGGATACTGAAATCGATAAGGATAACGAAATACAAAGGGATTTCGAAATCCATAGGGATATCGAAATCCATAGGGATATCGAAATCGATATGGATATCGAAATCCATAGGGATACCGAAATCGATAAGGATATCGAAATCCAAAGGGATATCGAAATCCATAGGGATATCGAAATCGATATGGATATCGAAATCGATATGGATATCGAAATCGATATGGATACCGAAATTGATATGGATATCGAAATCCATAGGGATACTGAAATCGATAAGGATAACGAAATACAAAGGGATATCGAAATCCATAGGGATATCGAAATCCATAGGGATATCGAAATCGATATGGATATCGAAATCCACAGGTATCGAAATCCATAGGGATATCGAAATCCATAGGGATATCGAAATCGAAATGGATACCGAAATCCATAGGGATACCGAAATCGATAAGGATATCGAAATCCAAAGGGATATCGAAATCCATAGGGATATCGAAATCGATATGGATATCGAAATCGATATGGATACCGAAATTGATATGGATATCGAAATCGATATGGATATCGAAATCCATAGGGATACTGAAATCGATAAGGATAACGAAATACAGAGGGATATCGAAATCCATAGGGATATCGAAATCCATAGGGATATCGAAATCGATATGGATATCGAAATCCATAGGGATACCGAAATCGATAAGGATATCGAAATCCAAAGGGATATCGAAATCCATAGGGATATCGAAATCGATATGGATATCGAAATCGATATGGATATCGAAATCGATATGGATACCGAAATTGATATGGATATCGAAATCGATATGGATATCGAAATCCATAGGGATATCGAAATCGATATGGATATCGAAATCCATAGGAATATCGAAATCGATATGGATATCGAAATCCATAGGGATATCGAAATCGATATGGATATCGAAATCCATAGGGATATCGAAATCCATAGGGATATCGAAATCCATAGGGATATCGAAATCCATAGGGATATCGAAATCGATATGGATACCGAAATCTATATGGATATAGAAATCCATAGGGATATCGATATCGATATGGATATCGAAATCCATAGGAATATCGAAATCGATATGGATATCGAAATCGATAGGGATATCGAAATCGATATGGATATCGAAATCCATAGGGATATCGAAATCGATATGGATATCGAAATCCATAGGGATATCGAAATCGATATGGATATCGAAATCCATAGGTATCGAAATCCATAGGGATATCGAAATCCATAGGGATATCGAAATCGAAATGGATACCGAAATCTATATGTATATCGAAACCCATAGGGATATAGAATTCCATAGGGATATCGAAATCGATACGGATATCGAAATCCACAGGGATATCGAAATCCATAGCGATATCGAAATTTATAGGGATATCGAAATCCATAGGGATATCGAAATCGATATGGATACCAAAATTGATGTGGATATCGAAATCGATATGGATATAGAAATCCATAGGGATATCGAAATCGATATTGATATCGAAATCCATAGAGATACCGAAATCGATAAGGATATCGAAATCCAAAGGGATATCGAAATCCATAGGGATATCGAAATCGATATGGATATCGACATCCATAGGGATATCGAAATCGATATGGATATCGAAATCCATAGAGATATCGAAATCCATAGGGATATCGAAATCGATATGGATACCAAAATCGATGTGGATATCGAAATCCATAGGGATATCGAAATCGATATGGATTACGAAATCCATAGAAATACCGAAATCGATAAGGATATCGAAATCCAAAGGAATATCGAAATCCATAGGGATATCGAAATCGATATGGATATCGAAATCCATAGGGATACCGAAATCGATAAGGATATCGAAATCCAAAGGGATATCGAAATCCATAGGGATATCGAAATCGATATGGATATCGAAATCGATATGGATACCGAAATTGATATGGATATCGAAATCGATATGGATATCGAAATCCATAGGGATATCGAAATCGATATGGATATTGAAATCCATAGGGATATCGAAATCGATATGGATATCGAAATCCATAGGTATCGAAATCCATAGGGATATCGAAATCCATAGGGATATCGAAATCCATAGGGATATCGAAATCCATAGGGATATCGAAATCGAAATGGATACCGAAATCTATATGGATATCGAAATCCCACAGGGATATAGAAATCCATAGGGATATCGAAATCGATATGCGTATCGAAATCCATAGGGATATCGAAATCGATATGGATATTGAAATCCATAGGGATATCGAAATCGATATGGATATCGAAATCCATAGGGATATCGAAATTTATATGGATATCGAAATCCATACGGATATCGAAATCGATATGGATATCGAAATCCATAGGGATATCGAAATCGATATGGATACCGAAATTGATACGGATATCGAAATCCATATGGATATCAAAATCCATAGGGATACCGAAATCGATAAAGAAATCGAAATCCAAGCGGATATCGAAATCCATAGGGATATCGAAATCGATATCGATACCGATATCGATGTGGATATCGAAATCCATAGGGATATCGAAATCGATATGGATATCGAAATCCATAGGGATACCGAAATCGATAAGGATATCGAAATCCAAAGGGATATCGAAATCCATAGGGATATCGAAATCCATAGGGATATCGAAATCGATATGGATACCGAAATTGATATGGATATCGAAATCGATATGGATATCGAAATCCATAGGGATATCGAAATCGATATGGATATTGAAATCCATAGGGATATCGAAATCGATATGGATATCGAAATCCATAGGTATCGAAATCCATAGGGATATCGAAATCCATAGGGATATCGAAATCGATATGGATATCGAAATCGATAAGGATATCGAAATCCATAGGGATATCGAAATCGATAAGGATATCGAAATCCATAGGGATATCGAAATCGATATGGATATCGAAATCCATAGGGATATCGAAATCCATAGGGATATCGAAATCCATAGGGATATCGAAATCGAAATGGATACCGAAATCTATATGGATATCGAAACCCATAGGGAAATAGAAATCCATAGGGATATCGAAATCCATAAGGATATCGAAATCCATAGGGATATCGAAATCCATAGGGATATCGAAATCCATAGGGATATCGAAATCGAAATGGATATCGAAATCGATATGGATACCGAAATTTATATGGATATCGAAACCATAGGGATATCAAAATCGATAAGGATATCGAAATCCATAGGGATACCAAAATCGATATGGATATCGAAATCCATAGGGATATCGAAATCGTTATGGATATCGAAATCCATAGGGATATCGAAATCGATATGGATATCGAAATCCATACGGATACCGAAATCGATAAGGACATCGAAATCCATAGGGATATCGAAATCCATAGGGATATCGAAATCGATATGGATATCGAAATACATAGAGATACCGAAATCGATAAGGATATCGAAATCCAAAGGGATATCGAAATCCATAGGGATATCGAAATCCATAGGGATATCGAAATCCATAGGGATATCGAAATCCATAGCGATATCGAAATCCATAGGGATATCGAAATCCATAGGGATATCGAAATCGATATGGATATCGAAATTGATATGGATACCAAAATTGATGTGGATATCGAAATCGATATGGATATCGAAATCCATAGAGATATCGAAATCCATAGGGATATAGAAATCCATAGGGATATCGAAATCGATATTGATATCGAAATCCATAGAGATACCGAAATCGATAAGAATATCGAAATCCAAAGGGATATCGAAATCCATAGGGATATCGAAATCGATACGGATATCGACATCCATAGGGATATCGAAATCGATATGGATATCGAAATCCATAGAGATATCGAAATCCATAGGGATATCGAAATCCATAGGGATATCGAAATCGATATGGATACCAAAATCGATGTGGATATCGAAATCCATAGGGATATCGAAATCGATATGGATTACGAAATCCATAGAAATACCGAAATCGATAAGAATATGGAAATCCAAAGGGATATCGAAATCCATAGGGATATCGAAATCGATATGGATATCGAAATCCATAGGGATACCGAAATCGATAAGGATATCGAAATCCAAAGGGATATCGAAATCCATAGGGATATCGAAATCGATATGGATATCGAAATCGATATGGATACCGAAATTGATATGGATATCGAAATTGATATGGATATCGAAATCGATATGGATATCGAAATCCATAGGGATATCGAAATCGATATGGATATTGAAATCCATAGGGATATCGAAATCGATATGGATATCGAAATCCATAGGGATACCGAAATCGATAAGGATATCGAAATCCAAAGGGATATCGAAATCCATAGGGATATCGAAATCGATATGGATATCGAAATCGATATGGATACCGAAATTGATATGGATATCGAAATTGATATGGATATTGAAATCCATAGGGATATCGAAATCGATATGGATATCGAAATCCATAGGGATACCGAAATCGATAAGGATATCGAAATCCAAAGGGATATCGAAATCCATAGGGATATCGAAATCGATATGGATATCGAAATCCATAGGGATACCGAAATCGATAAGGATATCGAAATCCAAAGGGATATCGAAATCCATAGGGATATCGAAATCGATATGGATATCGAAATCGATAAGGATACCGAAATTGATATTGATATCGAAATTGATATGGATATTGAAATCCATAGGGATATCGAAATCCATAGGGATATCGAAATCGAAATGGATACCGAAATCTATATGGATATCGAAACCCACAGGGATATAGAAATCGATATGGGTATCGAAATCAATAGGGATATCGAAATCGATATGGATATCGAAATCCATAGGGATATCGAAATCGATATGGATATTGAAATCCATAGGGATATCGAAATTGATATGGATATCGAAATCCATACGGATATCGAAATCGATATGGATATCGAAATCCATATGGATACCAAAATCGATATGGATATCGAAATCCATAGGGATATCGAAATCCATAGGTATCGAAATCCATAGGGATATCGAAATCCAAAGGTATATCGAAATCCATAGGGATATCGAAATCGATATGGATACCGAAATTGATACGGATATCGAAATCCATATGGATATCAAAATCCATAGGGATACCGAAATCGATAAAGAAATCGAAATCCAAGCGGATATCGAAATCCATAGGGATATCGAAATCGATATCGATACCAATATCGATGTGGATATCGAAATCCATAGGGATATCGAAATCGATATGGATATCGAAATCCATAGGGATACTGAAATCGATAAGGATATCGAAATACAAAGGGATATAGAAATCCATGGGGATATCGAAATCCATAGGGATATCGAAATCGATATGGATATCTAAATCCATAGGGATACCGAAATCGATAAGGATATCGAAATCCATAGGGATATCGAAATCCATAGGGATATCGAAATCCATAGGGATATCGAAATCGATATGGATACCGAAATTGATATGGATATCGAAATCGATATGGATATCGAAATCCATAGGGATATCGAAATCGATATGGATATCGAAATCCATAGGGATATCGAAATCGATATGGATATCGAAATCCATAGGATATCGAAATCCATAGGGATATCGAAATCCATAGGGATATCGAAATCGATATGGATATCGAAATCGATATGGATACCAAAATCGATGTTTATATCGAAATCGATATGGATATCGAAATCCATAGAGATATCGAAATCCATAGGGATATAGAAATCCATAGGGATATCGAAATCGATATGGATATCGAAATCCATAGAGATACCGAAATCGATAAGGATATCGAAATCCATAGGAATATCGAAATCGATATTGATATCGAAATCCATAGAGATATCGAAATCCATGGGGGTATCAAAATCCATAGCGATATCGAAATCGATATGGATACCGAAATCTATGTGGATATCGAAACCCATAGGGATATCGAAATCCATAGGGATATCGAAATCCATAGGGATATAGAAATCGATATGAATATCGAAATCCATAGGGCTACCGAAATCGATAAGGATATCGAAATCCACAGGGATATCGAAATCCATAGGGATATCGAAATCCATAGGGATATCGAAATCCATAGGGATATCGAAATCCATAGGGATATCGGAATCCATATGGATATCGAAATCCATAGGAATATCGAAATCGATATGGATCGAAATCCATAGGGATACCGAAATCGATAAGGATATCGAAATCCATAGGGATATCGAAATCCATAGGGATATCGAAATCGATATGGATATCGAAATCCATAGGGATATCGAAATCGATATGGATATCGAAATCCATAGGTATCGAAATCCATAGGGATATCGAAATCCATAGGGATATCGAAATCGATATGGATATCGAAATCGATATGGATACCAAAATCGATGTTTATATCGAAATCGATATGGATATCGAAATCCATAGAGATATCGAAATCCATAGGGATATAGAAATCCATAGGGATATCGAAATCGATATGGATATCGAAATCCATAGAGATACCGAAATCGATAAGGATATCGAAATCCATAGGAATATCGAAATCGATATTGATATCGAAATCCATAGAGATATCGAAATCCATGGGGGTATCAAAATCCATAGCGATATCGAAATCGATATGGATACCGAAATCTATGTGGATATCGAAACCCATAGGGATATCGAAATCCAATAGGGATATCGAAATCCATAGGGATATCGAAATCCATAGGGATATAGAAATCGATATGAATATCGAAATCCATAGGGCTACCGAAATCGATAAGGATATCGAAATCCATAGGAATATCGAAATCGATATTGATATCGAAATCCATAGAGATATCGAAATCCATAGGGATATCAAAATCCATAGCGATATCGAAATCGATATGGATACCGAAATCTATGTGGATATCGAAACCCATAGGGATATCGAAATCCATAGGGATATCGAAATCCATAGGGATATCGAAATCCATAGGGATATAGAAATCGATATGAATATCGAAATCCATAGGGCTACCGAAATCGATAAGGATAACGAAATCCAAAGGGATATCGAAATCCATAGGGATATCGAAATCCATAGGGATATCGAAATCCATAGGGATATCGAAATCCATAGGGATATCGGAATCAATATGGATATCGAAATCCATAGGAATATCGAAATCGATATGGATCGAAATCCATAGGGATACCGAAATCCATAGGGATACCGAAATCGATAAGGATATCGAAATCCATAGGGATATCGAAATCCATAGGGATATCGAAATCGATATGGATATTGAAATCCATAGGGATATCGAAATCGATATGGATATCGAAATCCATAGGTATCGAAATCCATAGGGATATCGAAATCCATATGGATATCGAAATCGATATGGATATCGAAATCGATATGGATACCAAAATCGATGTTTATATCGAAATCGATATGGATATCGAAATCCATAGAGATATTGAAATCCATAGGGATATTGAAATCCATAGGGATATCGAAATCCATAGGGATATAGAAATCGATATGAATATCGAAATCCATAGGGCTACCGAAATCGATAAGGATATCGAAATCCATAGGAATATCGAAATCGATATTGATATCGAAATCCATAGAGATATCGAAATCCATGGGGGTATCAAAATCCATAGCGATATCGAAATCGATATGGATACCGAAATCTATGTGGATATCGAAACCCATAGGGATATCGAAATCCATAGGGATATCGAAATCCATAGGGATACCGAAATCGATAAGGATATCGAAATCCAAAGGGATATCGAAATCCATAGGGATATCGAAATCCATAGGGATATCGAAATCCATAGGGATATCGAAATCCATAGGGATATCGGAATCCATATGGATATCGAAATCCATAGGAATATCGTAATCGATATGGATCGAAATCCATAGGGATACCGAAATCGATAAGGATATCGAAATCCATAGGGATATCGAAATCCATAGGGATATCGAAATCGATATGGATATTGAAATCCATAGGGATATCGAAATCGATATGGATATCGAAATCGATATGGATACCAAAATCGATGTTTATATCGAAATCGATATGGATATCGAAATCCATAGAGATATCGAAATCCATAGGGATATAGAAATCCATAGGGATATCGAAATCGATATGGATATCGAAATCCATAGAGATACCGAAATCGATAAGGATATCGAAATCCATAGGAATATCGAAATCGATATTGATATCGAAATCCATAGAGATATCGAAATCCATGGGGGTATCAAAATCCATAGCGATATCGAAATCGATATGGATACCGAAATCTATGTGGATATCGAAACCCATAGGGATATCGAAATCCATAGGGATATCGAAATCCATATGGATATCGAAATCCATAGGAATATCGAAATCGATATGGATATCGAAATCCATAGGGATATCGAAATCGATATGGATATCGAAATCCATAGGGATATCGAAATCGATATAGATATCGAAATCGATATGGATATCGAAATCCATAGGTATCGAAATCCATAGGGATATCGAAATCCATAGGGATATCGAAATCGATATGGATATCGAAATCGATATGGATATCGAAATCGATAGTTTATATCGAAATCGATATGGATATCGAAATCCATAGAGATATCGAAATCCATAGGGATATCGAAATCCATAGGGATATCGAAATCGATATGGATATCGAAATCCATAGAGATACCGAAATCGATAAGGATATCGAAATCCATAGGAATATCGAAATCGATATTGATATCGAAATCCATAGAGATATCGAAATCCATGGGAGTATCAAAATCCATAGGGATATCGAAATCGATATGGATACCGAAATCTATGTGGATATCGAAACCCATAGGGATATCGAAATCCATAGGGATATCGAAATCCATATGGATATCGAAATCCATAGGAATATCGAAATCGATATGGATATCGAAATCCATAGGGATATCGAAATCCATAGGGATATCGAAATCGATATGGATATTGAAATCCATAGGGATATCGAAATCGATATGGATATCGAAATCCATAGGTATCGAAATCCATAGGGATATCGAAATCCATAGGGATATCGAAATCGATATGGATATCGAAATTCATAGAGATACCGAAATCGATAAGGATATCGAAATCCATAGGAATATCGAAATCGATATTGATATCGAAATCCATAGAGATATCGAAATCCATGGGGGTATCAAAATCCATAGCGATATCGAAATCGATATGGATACCGAAATCTATGTGGATATCGAAACCCATAGGGATATCGAAATCCATAGGGATATCGAAATCCATAGGGATATCGAAATCCATGGGGATATAGAAATCGATATGAATATCGAAATCCATAGGGCTACCGAAATCGATAAGGATATCGAAATCCAAAGGGATATCGAAATCGATATGGATCGAAATCCATAGGGATACCGAAATCGATAAGGATATCGAAATCCATAGGGATATCGAAATCGATATGGATTCCGAAATCTATATGGATACCAAAATCGATGTTTATATCGAAATCGATATGGATATCGAAATCCATAGAGATATCGAAATCCATAGGGATATCGAAATCCATAGGGATATCGAAATCCATAGGGATATCGAAATCCATAGGGATATCGAAATCCATAGGGATATCGAAATCCATATGGATATCGAAATCCATAGGGATATAGAAATCGATATGAATATCGAAATCCATAGGGCTACCGAAATCGATAAGGATATCGAAATCCAAAGGGATATCGAAATCCATAGGGATATCGAAATCCATAGAGATATCGAAATCCATAGGGATATAGAAATCCATAGGGATATCGAAATCGATATGGATATCGAAATCCATAGAGATACCGAAATCGATAAGGATATCGAAATCCATAGGTATCGAAATCCATAGGGATATCGAAATCCATAGGGATATCGAAATCGATATGGATATCGAAATCGATATGGATACCAAAATCGATGTTTATATCGAAATCGATATGGATATCGAAATCCATAGAGATATCGAAATCCATAGGGATATAGAAATCCATAGGGATATCGAAATCGATATGGATATCGAAATCCATAGAGATACCGAAATCGATAAGGATATCGAAATCCATAGGAATATCGAAATCGATATTGATATCGAAATCCATAGAGATATCGAAATCCATAGGGATATCGAAATCCATAGGGATATCGAAATCGATATGGATATCGAAATCCATAGGGATATCGAAATCGATAAGGATATCGAAATCCATAGGAATATCGAAATCGAAATCCATAGCGATATCGAAATCGATATGGATACCGAAATCTATGTGGATATCGAAACCCATAGGGATATCGAAATCCATAGGGATATCGAAATCCATATGGATATCGAAATCCATAGGAATATCGAAATCGATATGGATATCGAAATCCATAGGGATATCGAAATCGATATGGATATCGAAATCCATAGGGATATCGAAATCGATATGGATATCGAAATCCATAGGATATCGAAATCCATAGGGATATCGAAATCCATAGGGATATCGAAATCGATATGGATATCGAAATCGATATGGATACCAAAATCGATGTTTATATCGAAATCGATATGGATATCGAAATCCATAGAGATATCGAAATCCATAGGGATATCAGAAATCCATAGGGATATCGAAATCGATATGGATATCGAAATCCATAGAGATACCGAAATCGATAAGGATATCGAAATCCATAGGAATATCGAAATCGATATTGATATCGAAATCCATAGAGATATCGAAATCCATGGGGGTATCAAAATCCATAGCGATATCGAAATCGATATGGATACCGAAATCTATGTGGATATCGAAACCCATAGGGATATCGAAATCCATAGGGATATCGAAATCCATAGGGATATCGAAATCCATAGGGATATCGAAATCCATAGGGATATAGAAATCGATATGAATATCGAAATCCATAGGGCTACCGAAATCGATAAGGATATCGAAATCCAAAGGGATATCGAAATCCATAGGGATATCGAAATCCATAGGGATATCGAAATCCATAGGGATATCGGAATCCATATGGATATCGAAATCCATAGGAATATCGAAATCGATATGGATCGAAATCCATAGGGATACCAAAATCGATAAGGATATCGAAATCCATAGGGATATCGAAATCGATATGGATTCCGAAATCGATATGGATACCAAAATCGATGTTTATATCGAAATCGATATGGATATCGAAATCCATAGAGATATCGAAATCCATAGGGATATAGAAATCCATAGGGATATCGAAATCGATATGGATATCGAAATCCATAGAGATACCGAAATCGATATGGATATCGAAATCCATAGGAATATCTTAATCGATATTGATATCGAAATCCATAGAGATATCGAAATCCATGGGGGTATCAAAATCCATAGCGATATCGAAATCGATATGGATACCGAAATCTATGTGGATATCGAAACCCATAGGGATATCGAAATCCATAGGGATATCGAAATCCATAGGGATATAGAAATCGATATGAATATCGAAATCCATAGGGCTACCGAAATCGATAAGGATATCGAAATCCAAAGGGATATCGAAATCCATAGGGATATCGAAATCCATAGGGATATCGAAATCCATAGGGATATCGAAATCCATAGGGATATCGGAATCCATATGGATATCGAAATCCATAGGAATATCGAAATCGATATGGATCGAAATCCATAGGGATACCGAAATCGATAAGGATATCGAAATCCATAGGGATATCGAAATCGATATGGATTCCGAAATCTATATGGATATCGAAACCCACAGGGATATAGAAATCCATAGGGATATCGAAATCGATATGGGTATCGAAATCCATAGGGATATCGAAATCGATATGGATATCGAAATCCATAGGGATACCAAAATCGATATGGATATCGAAATCCATAGGGATATCGAAATCCATAGGTATCGAAATCCATAGGGATATCGAAATCCATAGGTATATCGAAATCCATAGGGATATCGAAATCGATATGGATACCGATATTGATACGGATATCGAAATCCATATGGATATCAAAATCCATAGGGATACCGAAATCGATAAGGAAATCGAAATCCAAGCGGATATCGAAATCCATAGGGATATCGAAATCGATATCGATACCAATATCGATGTGGATATCGAAATCCATAGGGATATCGAAATCGATATGGATATCGAAATCCATAGGGATACTGAAATCGATAAGGATATCGAAATCCATAGGGATATCGAAATCCATAGGGATATCGAAATCCATAGGGATATCGAAATCGATATGGATATCGAAATCCATAGGGATACCGAAATCGATAAGGATATCGAAATCCATAGGGATATCGAAATCCATAGGGATATCGAAATCCATAGGGATATCGAAATCGATATGGATATCGAAATCCATAGGGATATCGAAATCGATATGGATATCGAAATCCATAGGGATATCGAAATCGATATGGATATCGAAATCCATAGGGATATCGAAATCCATATGGATATCGAAATCCATAGGGATATCGAAATCGATATGGATATCGAAATCCATAGGGATATCGAAATCCATAGGGATATCGAAATCCATAGGGATATCGAAATCGATATGGATATCGAAATCCATAGGGATATCGAAATCGATATGGATATCGAAATCCATAGGGATATCGAAATCGATAAGGATATCGAAATCCATAGGGATATCGAAATCGATATGGATATCGAAATCCATAGAGATACCGAAATCGATAAGGATATCGAAATCCATAGGGATATCGAAATCGATATGGATATCGAAATCCATATGGATATCGAAATCGATATGGATATCGAAATCGATATGGATATCGAAATCCATATGGATATCGAAATCGATAGGGATATCGAAATCCATAGGGATATCGAAATCCATAGGGATATCGAAATCGATATGGATATCGAAATCCATAGGGATATCGAAATCGATATGGATATCGAAATCCATAGGAATATCGAAATCGATATTGATATCGAAATCCATAGAGATATCGAAATCCATGAGGGTATCAAAATCCATAGCGATATCGAAATCGATATGGATACCGAAATCTATGTGGATATCGAAACCCATAGGGATATCGAAATCCATAGGGATATCGAAATCCATAGGGATATCGAAATCCATAGGGATATCGAAATCGATATGAATATCGAAATCCATAGGGCTACCGAAATCGATAAGGATATCGAAATCCAAAGGGATATCGAAATCGATATGGATCGAAATCCATAGGGATATCGAAATCCATAGGGATATCGAAATCCATAGGGATATCGAAATCCATAGGGATATCGAAATCCATATGGATATCGAAATCCATAGGGATATCGAAATCGATATGGATATCGAAATCCATAGGGATACCGAAATCGATAAGGATATCGAAATCCAAAGGGATATCGAAATCCATAGGGATATCGAAATCCATAGAGATATCGAAATCCATAGGGATATCGAAATCCATAGGGATATCGAAATCGATATGGATATCGAAATCCATAGAGATACCGAAATCGATAAGGATATCGAAATCCATAGGGATATCGAAATCGATATGGATATCGAAATCGATATGGATACCGAAATCGATGTTGATATCGAAATCCATAGGGATATCGAAATCCATAGAGATATCGAAATCCATAGGGATATCGAAATCCATAGGGATATCAAAATCGATATGGATATCGAAATCCATAGAGATACCGAAATCGATAAGGATATCGAAATCCATAGGAATATCGAAATCGATATGGATATCGAAATCCATAGAGATATCGAAATCCATGGGGGTATCAAAATCCATAGGGATATCGAAATCGATATGGATATTGAAATCCATAGGGATATCGAAATCGATATGGATATCGAAATCCATAGGTATCGAAATCCATAGGGATATCGAAATCCATAGGGATATCGAAATCCATAGTGATATCGAAATCGATATGGATATCGAAATCGATATGGATATCGAAATCGATATGGATACCAAAATCGATGTTTATATCGAAATCGATATGGATATCGAAATCCATAGAGATATCGAAATCCATAGGGATATAGAAATCCATAGGGATATCGAAATCGATATGGATATCGAAATCCATAGAGATACCGAAATCGATAAGGATATCGAAATCCATAGGAATATCGAAATCGAAATCCATAGCGATA
Organism: Drosophila austrosaltans; assembly: GCA_035045865.1. NCBI lineage: Eukaryota > Metazoa > Arthropoda > Insecta > Diptera > Drosophilidae > Drosophila > Drosophila austrosaltans. The sequence continues at coordinate 57,313 of JAWNOQ010000189.1, forward strand.
TCGAAATCGATATGGATACCGAAATCTATGTGGATATCGAAACCCATAGGGATATCGAAATCCATAGGGATATCGAAATCCATATGGATATCGAAATCCATAGGAATATCGAAATCGATATGGATATCGAAATCCATAGGGATATCGAAATCGATATGGATATTGAAATCCATAGGGATATCGAAATCGATATGGATATCGAAATCCATAGGTATCGAAATCCATAGGGATATCGAAATCCATAGGGATATCGAAATCGATATGGATATCGAAATCGATATGGATACCAAAATCGATGTTTATATCGAAATCGATATGGATATCGAAATCCATAGGGATATCGAAATCCATAGGGATATAGAAATCCATAGGGATATCGAAATCGATATGGATATCGAAATCCATAGAGATACCGAAATCGATAAGGATATCGAAATCCATAGGAATATCGAAATCGATATTGATATCGAAATCCATAGAGATATCGAAATCCATGGGGGTATCAAAATCCATAGCGATATCGAAATCGATATGGATACCGAAATCTATGTGGATATCGAAACCCATAGGGATATCGAAATCCATAGGGATATCGAAATCCATAGGGATATCGAAATCCATAGGGATATCGAAATCCATAGGGATATAGAAATCGATATGAATATCGAAATCCATAGGGCTACCGAAATCGATAAGGATATCGAAATCCAAAGGGATATCGAAATCCATAGGGATATCGAAATCCATAGGGATATCGAAATCCATAGGGATATCGGAATCCATATGGATATCGAAATCCATAGGAATATCGAAATCGATATGGATCGAAATCCATAGGGATACCAAAATCGATAAGGATATCGAAATCCATAGGGATATCGAAATCGATATGGATTCCGAAATCGATATGGATACCAAAATCGATGTTTATATCGAAATCGATATGGATATCGAAATCCATAGAGATATCGAAATCCATAGGGATATAGAAATCCATAGGGATATCGAAATCGATATGGATATCGAAATCGATATGGATACCGAAATCGATATGGATATCGAAATCCATAGGGATATCGAAATCCATATGGATATCGAAATCCATAGGGATATCGAAATCCATAGGGATATCGAAATCCATAGGGATATCGAAATCGATATGGATACCGAAATCGATATGGATATCGAAATCCATAGGGATATCGAAATCCATAGGGATATCGAAATCGATAGGGATATCGAAATCAAGGATATCGAAATCCATATGGATATCGAAATCCATAGGGATACCGAAATCGATAAGGATATCGAAATCCAAAGGGATATCGAAATCCATAGGGATATCGAAATCCATAGGGATATCGAAATCGATAGGGATATCGAAATCCATAGGGATATCGAAATCCATATGGATATCGAAATCCATAGGGATATCGAAATCGATATGGATATCGAAATCCATAGGGATACCGAAATCGATAAGGATATCGAAATCCATAGGGATATCGAAATCGATAGGGATATCGAAATCCATATGGATATCGAAATCGATATGGATACCGAAATCCATATGGATATCGAAATCGATATGGATATCGAAATCCATAGGGATATCGAAATCCATAGGGATATCGAAATCCATAGGGATATCGAAATCCATATGGATATCGAAATCGATATGGATATCGAAATCCATATGGATATCGAAATCGATATGGATATCGAAATCCATAGGGATATCGAAATCCATAGGGATATCGAAATCCATAGGGATATCGAAATCGATATGGATATCGAAATCCATAGGGATACCGAAATCGATAAGGATATCGAAATCCAAAGGGATATCGAAATCCATAGGGATATCGAAATCCATAGGGATATCGAAATCCATAGGGATATCGAAATCGATATGGATATCGAAATCCATAGGGATATCGAAATCCATAGGGATATCGAAATCGATAGGGATATCGAAATCGATATGGATATCGAAATCGATAGGGATATCGAAATCCATAGGGATATCGAAATCGATATGGATATCGAAATCCATAGGGATATCGAAATCGATATGGATATCGAAATCCATAGGGATACCGAAATCGATAAGGATATCGAAATCCAAAGGGATATCGAAATCCATAGGGATATCGAAATCGATATGGATATCGAAATCCATAGGGATATCGAAATCGATATGGATATCGAAATCCATAGGGATATCGAAATCGATATGGATATCGAAATCCATAGGGATACCGAAATCGATATGGATATCGAAATCCATAGGGATATCGAAATCGATGTGGATATCGAAATCCATATGGATATCGAAATCCATAGGGATATCGAAATCGATATGGATATCGAAATCGATATGGATATCGAAATCGATATGGATATCGAAATCCATATGGATATCGAAATCCATAGGGATATCGAAATCCATAGGGATATCGAAATCGATATGGATATCGAAATCCATAGGGATATCGAAATCGATATGGATATCGAAATCCATAGGGATATCGAAATCCATAGGGATATCGAAATCGATATGGATACCGAAATCCATAGGGATACCGAAATCGATAAGGATATCGAAATCCATAGGGATATCGAAATCCATAGGGATATCGAAATCGATATGGATATCGAAATCGATATGGATATCGAAATCGATATGGATATCGAAATCGATATGGATATCGAAATCCATAGGGATACCGAAATCGATAAGGATATCGAAATCCATAGGGATATCGAAATCCATAGGGATATCGAAATCCATAGGGATATCGAAATCGATATGGATATCGAAATCCATAGGGATACCGAAATCGATAAGGATATCGAAATTCATAGGGATATCGAAATCCATAGGGATATCGAAATCGATATGGATATCGAAATCGATAGGGATATCGAAATCGATATGGATATCGAAATCGATATGGATATCGAAATCCATAGGGATATCGAAATCCATAGGGATATCGAAATCGATATGGATATCGAAATCCATAAGGATATCGAAATCGATATGGATATCGAAATCCATAGGGATATCGAAATCCATAGAGATACCGAAATCGATAAGGATATCGAAATCCATAGGGATACCGAAATCGATAAGGATATCGAAATCCATAGGGATATCGAAATCCATAGGGATATCGAAATCGATATGGATATCGAAATCGATATGGATAGCGAAATCGATATGGATATCGAAATCGATATGGATATCGAAATCCATAGAGATACCGAAATCGATAAGGATATCGAAATCCAAAGGGATATCGAAATCGATAGGGATATCGAAATCCATAGGGATATCGAAATCGATATGGATATCGAAATCCATAGGGATACCGAAATCGATAAGGATATCGAAATTCATAGGGATATCGAAATCCATAGGGATATCGAAATCGATATGGATATCGAAATCGATATGGATACCGAAATCGATATGGATATCGAAATCGATATGGATATCGAAATCCATAGAGATATCGAAATCGATATGGATATCGAAATCCATAGGGATATCGAAATCGATATGGATATCGAAATCGATAGGATATCGAAATCCATAGGGATATCGAAATCGATATGGATATCGAAATCCATAGGGATATCGAAATCCATAGGGATATCGAAATCCATAGGGATATCGAAATCCATAGGGATATCGAAATCCATAGGGATATCGAAATCCATAGGGATATCGAAATCGATATGGATATCGAAATCCATAGGGATACCGAAATCGATAAGGATATCGAAATCCATAGGGATATCGAAATCCATAGGGATATCGAAATCCATAGAGATATCGAAATCGATAGGGATATCGAAATCCATAGGGATATCGAAATCGATATGGATATCGAAATCCATAGGGATATCGAAATCGATATGGATATCGAAATCGATATGGATACCGAAATCGATAGGGATATCGAAATCGATAGGGATATCGAAATCGATATAGATATCGAAATCCATAGGGATATCGAAATCCATAGGGATATCAAAATCGATATGGATATCGAAATCCATAGGGATACCGAAATCGATATGGATATCGAAATCCATAGGAATATCGAAATCGATAGTGATATCGAAATCCATAGAGATATCGAAATCCATAGGGATATCGAAATCCATAGGGATATCGAAATCGATATGGATATCGAAATCCATAGGGATATCGAAATCGATATGGATATCGAAATCCATAGGGACATCGAAATCCATAGGGATATCGAAATCCATAGGGATATCGAAATCCATAGGGATATCGAAATCGATATGGATATCGAAATCGATATGGATATCGAAATCGATATGGATACCAAAATCGATATGGATATCGAAATCGATATGGATATCGAAATCCATAGAGATATCGAAATCGATAGGGATATCGAAATCCATAGGGATATCGAAATCGATATGGATATCGAAATCCATAGAGATATCGAAATCGATAAGGATATCGAAATCCATAGGGATATCGAAGGATATCGAAATCCATAGCGATATCGAAATCGATATGGATACCGAAATCTATAGTGGATATCGAAACCCATAGGGATATCGAAATCCATAGGGATATCGAAATCCATATGGATATCGAAATCCATATGGGATATCGAAATCGATATGGATATCGAAATCCATAGGGATATCGAAATCGATATGGATATTGAAATCCATAGGGATATCGAAATCGATATGGATATCGAAATCCATAGGGATATCGAAATCCATAGGGATATCGAAATCCATAGGGATATCGAAATCGATATGGATATCGAAATCGATATGGATACCAAAATCGATGTTGATATCGAAATCGATATGGATATCGAAATCCATAGAGATATCGAAATCCATAGGGATATCGAAATCCATAGGGATATCGAAATCGATATGGATATCGAAATCCATAGGGATATCGAAATCGATAAGGATATCGAAATCCATAGGAATATCGAAATCGATATTGATATCGAAATCCATAGAGATATCGAAATCCATGGGGGGGTATCAAAATCCATAGCGATATCGAAATCGATATGGATACCGAAATCTATATGGATATCGAAATCCATAGGGATATCGAAATCCATAGGGATATCGAAATCCATAGGGATATCGAAATCCATAGGGATATCGAAATCCATAGGGATATCGAAATCGATATGAATATCGAAATCCATAGGGCTACCGAAATCGATAAGGATATCGAAATCCAAAGGGATATCGAAATCCATAGGGATATCGAAATCCATAGGGATATCGAAATCCATAGGGATATCGAAATCCATATGGATATCGAAATCCATAGGGATATCGAAATCGATATGGATATCGAAATCCATAGGGATACCGAAATCGATAAGGATATCGAAATCCATAGGGATATCGAAATCGATATGGATTCCGAAATCGATATGGATACCAAAATCGATGTGGATATCGAAATCGATATGGATATCGAAATCCATAGGATATCGAAATCCATAGGGATATCGAAATCCATAGGGATATCGAAATCGATATGGATATCGAAGTCGATATGGATATCGAAATCCATATGGATATCGAAATCCATACGGATATCGAAATCGATAAGGAAATCGAAATCCATAGGGATATCGAAATCCATAGGGATATCGAAATCCATAGGGATATCGAAATCGATATGGATACCGAAATTGATACGGATACCGAAATCCATAAGGATATCGAAATCCATAGGGATACCGAAATCGATAAGGAAATCGAAATCCAAGCGGATATCGAAATCCATAGGGATATCGAAATCGATATCGATACCAATATCGATGTGGATATCGAAATCCATAGGGATAACGAAATCGATATGGATATCGAAATCCATAGGGATACTGAAATCGATAAGGATATCGAAATCCATAGGGATATCGAAATCGATATGGATATCGAAATCCATAGGGATATCGAAATCGATATGGATATCGAAATCCATAGGGATACCGAAATCGATAAGGATATCGAAATCCAAAGGGATATCGAAATCCATAGGGATATCGAAATCCATAGGGATATCGAAATCGATATGGATCCCGAAATTGATATGGATATCGAAATCGATATGGATATCGAAATCCATAGGGATATCGAAATCGATATGGATATTGAAATCCATAGGGATATCGAAATCGATATGGATATCGAAATCGATATGGATACCAAAATCGATGTTTATATCGAAATCGATATGGATATCGAAATCCATAGAGATATCGAAATCCATAAGGATATAGAAATCCATAGGGATATCGAAATCGATATGGATATCGAAATCCATAGAGATACCGAAATCGATAAGGATATCGAAATCCAAAGGGATATCGAAATCCATAGGGATATCGAAATCGATATGGATATCGACATCCATAGGGATATCGAAATCGATATGGATATCGAAATCCATAGAGATATCGAAATCCATAGGGATATCGAAATCCATAGGGATATCGAAATCGATATGGATACCAAAATCGATGTGGATATCGAAATCCATAGGGATATCGAAATCGATATGGATATCGAAATCCATAGGAATATCGAAATCGATATGGATATCGAAATCCATAGAGATACCGAAATCGATAAGGATATCGAAATCCAAAGGGATATCGAAATCCATAGGGATATCGAAATCGATATGGATATCGACATCCATAGGGATATCGAAATCGATATGGATATTGAAATCCATAGAGATATCGAAATCGATATGGATATCGAAATCCATAGGGATACCGAAATCGATATGGATATCGAAATCCATAGGGATACAGAAATCGATGTAGATATCGAAATCCATAGGGATATCGAAATCCATAGGGATATCGAAATCGATATGGATATCGAAATCGATATGGATACCGAAATTGATATGGATATCGAAATCGATATGGATATCGAAATCCATAGGGATATCGAAATCCATAGGGATATCGAAATCGATATGGATATTGAAATCCATAGGGATATCGAAATCGATATGGATATCGAAATCCATAGGGATATCGAAATCCATAGGGATATCGAAATCGAAATGGATACCGAAATCCATAGGGATACCGAAATCGATATGGATATCGAAATCCAAAGGGATATCGAAATCCATAGGGATATCGAAATCGATATGGATATCGAAATCGATATGGATAGCGAAATTGATGTGATATCGAAATCGATATGGATATCGAAATCCATAGGGATACTGAAATCGATAAGGATATCGAAATCCGAAGGGATATCGAAATCGATAGGGATATCGAAATCCATAGGGATATCGAAATCCATATGGATATCGAAATCCATAGGGATACCGAAATCGATAAGGATATCGAAATTCAAAGGGATATCGAAATCCATAGGGATATCGAAATCGATATGGATATCGAAATCGATATGGATACCGAAATCGATATGGATATCGAAATCGATATGGATATCGAAATCCATAGGGATATCGAAATCGATATGCATATCGAAATCCATAGGGATATCGAAATCGATATGGATATCGAAATCGATATGGATATCGAAATCCATAGGGATATCGAAATCGATATGGATACCGAAATCTATATGGATATCGAAACCCATAGGGATATCGAAATCCATAGGGATATCGAAATCCATAGGGATATCGAAATCCATAGGGATATCGAAATCCATAGGGATATCGAAATCGATATGGATATCGAAATCCATAGAGATACCGAAATCGATAAGGATATCGAAATCCAAAGGGATATCGAAATCCATAGGGATATCGAAATCCATAGAGATATCGAAATCCATAGGGATATCGAAATCCATAGGGATATCGAAATCGATATGGATATCGAAATCCATAGAGATACCGAAATCGATAAGGATATCGAAATCCATAGGGATATCGAAATCGATATGGATATCGAAATCGATATGGATACCAAAATCGATGTTTATATCGAAATCGATATGGATATCGAAATCCATAGAGATATCGAAATCGATATGGATATAGAAATCCATAGGGATATCAAAATCGATATGGATATCGAAATCCATAGAGATATCGAAATCGATAAGGATATCGAAATCCATAGGGATATCGAAATCGATATTGATATCGAAATCCATAGAGATATCGAAATCCATAGGGATATCGAAATCCATAGGGATATCGAAATCGATATGGATATTGAAATCCATTGGGATATCGAAATCGATATGGATATCGAAATCCATAGGATATCCGAAATCCATAGGGATATCGAAATCCATAGGGATATCGAAATCCATAGTGATATCGAAATCGATATGGATATCGAAATCGATATGGATATCGAAATCGATATGGATACCAAAATCGATGTTTATATCGAAATCGATATGGATATCGAAATCCATAGAGATATCGAAATCCATAGGGATATAGAAATCCATAGGGATATCGAAATCGATATGGATATCGAAATCCATAGAGATACCGAAATCGATAAGGATATCGAAATCCATAGGAATATCGAAATCGAAATCCATAGCGATATCGAAATCGATATGGATACCGAAATCTATAGTGGATATCGAAACCCATAGGGATATCGAAATCCATAGGGATATCGAAATCCATATGGATATCGAAATCCATTGGAATATCGAAATCGATATGGATATCGAAATCCATAGGGATATCGAAATCGATATGGATATCGAAATCCATAGGGATATCGAAATCGATATGGATATCGAAATCGATATGGATATCGAAATCCATAGCGATATCGAAATCCATAGGGATATCGAAATCGATATGGATATCGAAATCGATATGGATACCAAAATCGATGTTTATATCGAAATCGATATCGATATCTATAAGTTTCGAAATCCATAGAGATATCGAAATCCATAGGGATATAGAAATCCATAGGGATATCGAAATCGATATGGATATCGAAATCCATAGAGATATCGAAATCGATAAGGATATCTAAATCCATATGGAATATCGAAATCGATATTGATATCGAAATCCATAGAGATATCGAAATCCATGGGGGTATCAAAATCCATAGCGATATCGAAATCGATATGGACACCGAAATCTATGTGGATATCGAAACCCATAGGGATATCGAAATCCAAAGGGATATCGAAATCCATAGGGATATCGAAATCCATAGGGATATCGAAATCGATATGGATCCCGAAATTGATATGGATATCGAAATCGATATGGATATCGAAATCCATAGGGATATCGAAATCGATATGGATATTGAAATCCATAGGGATATCGAAATCGATATGGATATCGAAATCGATATGGATACCAAAATCGATGTTTGGTATCCCTATGATATCGAAATCGATATCGATATCGAAATCTATAGAGATATCGAAATCCATAAGGATATAGAAATCCATAGGGATATCGAAATCGATATGGATATCGAAATCCATAGAGATACCGAAATCGATAAGGATATCGAAATCCAAAGGGATATCGAAATCCATAGGGATATCGAAATCGATATGGATATCGATATCCATAGGGATATCGAAATCGATATGGATATCGAAATCCATAGAGATATCGAAATCCATAGGGATATCGAAATCCATAGGGATATCGAAATCGATATGGATACCAAAATCGATGTGGATATCGAAATCCATAGGGATATCGAAATCGATATGGATATCGAAATCCATAGGAATATCGAAATCGATATGGATATCGAAATCCATAGAGATACCGAAATCGATATGGATATCGAAATCCAAAGGGATATCGAAATCCATAGGGATATCGAAATCGATATGGATATCGACATCCATAGGGATATCGAAATCGATATAGATATCGAAATCCATAGAGATATCGAAATCGATATGGATATCGAAATCCATAGGGATACCGAAATCGATATGGATATCGAAATCCATAGGGATACCGAAATCGATATGGATATCGAAATCCATATGGATATCGAAATCCATAGGGATATCGAAATCGATATGGATATCGAAATCGATATGGATACCGAAATTGATATGGATATCGAAATCGATATGGATATCGAAATCCATAGGGATATCGAAATCCATAGGGATATCGAAATCGATATGGATATTGAAATCCATAGGGATATCGAAATCGATATGGATATCGAAATCCATAGGTATCGAAATCCATAGGGATATCGAAATCGAAATGGATACCGAAATCCATAGGGATACCGAAATCGATAAGGATATCGAAATCCAAAGGGATATCGAAATCCATAGGGATATCGAAATCGATATGGATATCGAAATCGATATGGATAGCGAAATTGATATGGATATCGAAATCGATATGGATATCGAAATCCATAGGGATACTGAAATCGATATAGGATAACGAAATACAAAGGGATATCGAAATCGATAGGGATATCGAAATCCATAGGGATATCGAAATCGATATGGATATCGAAATCCATAGGGATACCGAAATCGATAAGGATATCGAAATTCAAAGGGATATCGAAATCCATAGGGATATCGAAATCGATATGGATATCGAAATCGATATGGATACCGAAATTGATATGGATATCGATATCGATATGGATATCGAAATCCATAGGGATATCGAAATCGATATGGATATTGAAATCCATAGGGATATCGAAATCGATATGGATATCGAAATCCATAGGTATCGAAATCCATAGGGATATCGAAATCGAAATGGATACCGAAATCTATATGGATATCGAAAACTCCATAAGGATACCGAAATCCATAGTGGATATCGAAATCCATAGGGATATCGAAATCCATAGGGATATCGAAATCCATAGGGATATCGAAATCGATATGGATATCGAAATACATAGAGATACCGAAATCGATAAGGATATCGAAATCCAAAGGGATATCGAAATCCATAGGGATATCGAAATCCATAGGGATATCGAAATCCATAGGGATATCGAAATCCATAGCAGTTATCGAAATCCAATAGGGATATCGAAATCCATAGGGATATCGAAATCGATATGGATATCGAAATCGATATGGATACCAAAATTGATGTGGATATCGAAATCGATATGGATATCGAAATCCATAGAGATATCGAAATCCATAGGGATATAGAAATCCATAGGGATATCGAAATCGATATTGATATCGAAATCCATAGAGATACCGAAATCGATAAGGATATCGAAATCCAAAGGGATATCGAAATCCATAGGGATATCGAAATCGATACGGATATCGACATCCATAGGGATATCGAAATCGATATGGATATCGAAATCCATAGAGATATCGAAATCCATAGGGATATCGAAATCCATAGGGATATCGAAATCGATATGGATACCAAAATCGATGTGGATATCGAAATCCATAGGGATATCGAAATCGATATGGATTACGAAATCCATAAAAATACCGAAATCGATAAGGATATCGAAATCCAAAGGGATATCGAAATCCATATGGATATCGAAATCCATAGGGATATCGAAGTCCATAGGGATATCGAAATCCATAGGGATATCGAAATCCATAGGGATATCGAAATCCATAGGGATATCGAAATCGATATGGATACCAAAATCGATGTGGATATCGAAATCGATATGGATATCGAAATCCATAGGAATTTCGAAATCGATATGGATATCGAAATCCATAGAGATATCGAAATCCATAGGGATATAGAAATCCATAGGGATATCGAAGCCTGGGATATGAAATCCATAGGGTATCGATCGATATGGATACTGTGTGAAATCAGTATGGATACCGAAATTTATATGAACATCGAAATCTATAGGGATACCAAAATCGATAAAGATATCGAAATCCAAAGAGATATCGAAATCCATAGGGATATCGAAATCGATATGGATACCAAAATCGATGTGGATATCGAAATCGATATGGATATCGAAATCCATACAGATACCGAAATCGATAAGGATATCGAAATCCAAAGGGATATCGAAATCCATAGGGATATCGAAATCCATACAGATACCGAAATCGATAAGGATATCGAAATCCAAAGGGATATCGAAATCCATAGGGATATCGAAATCCATAGGGATATCGAAATCCATAGGGATATCGAAATCGATATGGATATCGAAATCCATAGGGATATCGAAATCGATATGGATATCGAAATCCATAGGGATACCAAATCGATGTAGATATCAAAATCCATAGAGATATCGAAATCCATAGGGATATCGAAATCCGTAGGGATATCGAAATCGATATGGATACCAAAATCGATGTGGATATCGAAATCCATAGGGATATCGAAATCGATATGGATATCGAAATCCATGGGAATTTCGAAATTGATATGGATATCGAAATCCATAGAGATATCGAAATTCATAGGGATATCGAAATCCATAGGGATATCGAAGTCGGTATGGATACCGAAATCGATATGGATATCGAAAACTATAGGGATACCAAAATCGATAAAGATATCGAAATCCATAGGGATATGGAAATCCATATGGATATCGAAATCCATAGGGATATCGAAATCGATATGGATATCGAAATCCATAGAGATATCGAAATCCATAAGGATATAGAAATCCATAGGGATATCGAAATCGATATGGATATCGAAATCCATAGAGATACCGAAATCGATAAGGATATCGAAATCCAAAGGGATATCGAAATCCATAGGGATATCGAAATCGATATGGATATCGACATCCATAGGGATATCGAAATCGATATGGATATCGAAATCCATAGAGATATCGAAATCCATAGGGATATCGTAAATCTATAGGGATATCGAAATCGATATGGATACCAAAATCGATGTGGATATCGAAATCCATAGGGATATCGAAATCGATATGGATATCGAAATCCATAGGAATATCGAAATCGATATGGATATCGAAATCCATAGAGATACCGAAATCGATATGGATACCGAAATCCAAAGGGATATCGAAATCCATAGGGATATCGAAATCGATATGGATATCGACATCCATAGGGATATCGAAATCGATATGGATATTGAAATCCATAGAGATATCGAAATCGATATGGATTATCAGAAATCCATAGGGATACCGAAATCGATATGGATATCGAAATCCATAGGGATACCGAAATCGATGTAGATATCGAAATCCAAAGGGATATCGAAATCCATATGGATATCGAAATCGATATAAGGATATCGAAATCGATATGGATACCGAAATTGATATGGATATCGAAATCGATATGGATATCGAAATCCATAGGGATATCGAAATCCATAGGGATATCGAAATCGATATGGATATTGAAATCCATAGGGATATCGAAATCGATATGGATATCGAAATCCATAGGATATCGAAATCCATAGGGATATCGAAATCGAAATTGATACCGAAATCCATATGGATACCGAAATCGATAAGGATATCGAAATCCAAAGGATATCGAAATCCATAGGGATATCGAAATCGATATGGATATCGAAATCGATATGGATAGCGAAATTGATATGGATATCGAAATCGATATGGATATCGAAATCCATAGGGATGCCTGAAATCGATTGGGATAACGAAATACAAAGGGATATCGAAATCGATAGGGATATCGAAATCCATAGGGATATCGAAATCGATATGGATATCGAAATCCATAGGGATACCGAAATCGATAAGGATATCGAAATTCAAAGGGATATCGAAATCCATAGGGATATCGAAATCGATATGGATATCGAAATCGATATGGATACCGAAATTGATATGGATTTCGAAATCGATATGGATATCGAAATCCATAGGGATATCGAAATCGATATGGATACCGAAATCCATAGGGATATCGAAATCGATATGGATATCGAAATCCATAGGGATATCGAAATCGATATGGATATCGAAATCCATGCGGTACCGAAATCGATATGGATATCGAAATCCATAGGGATGTTGGATATCGAAATCCATAGGGATATCGAAATCCATAGGGATATCGAAATCGATATGGATATCGAAATCGATATGGATATCGAAATCGATATGGATATCGAAATCCATAGAAATTTCGAAATCGATATGGATATCGAAATCCATAGAGATATCGAAATCCATAGGGATATCGAAATCGATATGGATATCCGAAAGTCGCATGTGGATATCGAAATCCATAGGGATACCGAAATCGATAAGGATATCGAAATCCATAGGGATATCGAAATCGATATGGATACCGAAATCGATATGGATACCAAAATCGATATGGATATCGAAATCCATAGAGGATTTCGAAATCGATATGGATATTGAAATCCATAGAGATATCGAAATCGATATGGATATCGAAATCGATATGGATACCGAAATCCATGTGGATATCGAAATCCGATATGGATACCGAAATCGATATGGATATCGAAATCCATAGGGATATCGAAATCCATAGGGATATCGAAATCCATAGGGATATCAAAATCCATAGGGATATCGAAGTCCATAGGGACATCGAAATCCATAGGGATATCGAAATCCATAGGGATATCGAAATCGATATGGATATCGAAATCCATGAGGATATCGAAATCGATATGGATATCGAAATCCATAGAAGATACCGAAATCGGTAAGGATATCGAAATCCATAGGGATATCGAAATCCATAGGGATATCGAAATCCATAAGGATACCGAAATCGATATGGATATCGAAATCCATATGGATATCGAAATCCATAGGGATATCGAAATCCATAGGGATACTCGAAATCCATAGGGATATCGAAATCTATAGGGATATCGAAATCCATAAGGATATCGAAATCCATAGGGATATCGAAATCGATAGGGATATCGAAGTCCATAGGGATATCGAAATCCATAGGGATATCGAAATCGATATGGATATCGAAATCCATATAGATACCGAAATCGATATGGATATCGAAATCCATATGGATATCGAAATCCATAGGGATATCGAAATCCATAGGGATATCGAAATCCATAGGGATATCGAAATCCATAGGGATATCGAAATCCATAGGGATATCGAAATCCATAGAGATATCGAAATCCATAGGGATATCGAAATCCGATAGGGATACCGAAATCGATAGGGATATCGAAATCGATATGGATATCAAAATCGATATGGATATCGAAATCGATACGGATACCAGGAAATCGATATGGATATCGAAATCCATAGGGATATCGAAATCGATAGGGATATCGAAATCCATAGGGATATCGAAATCCATAGGGATATACCGAAATCCATACGGATACCAAAATCGATAAGGATATCGAAATCCATAGGGATATCGAAATCCATAGGGATATCGAAATCGATAGGGATATCGAAAATCGATATGGATATCGAAATCCATAGGGATATCGAAATCCATATGGATATCGAAATCCATAGGGATACCGAAATCGATAAGGATATCGAAATCCAAAGGGATATCGAAATCCATAGGGGATATCGAAATCGATATGGATATCGATATCGATATGGATATCGAAATCCATACGGATATCGAAATCGATATGGATATCGAAATCCATAGGGATATCGAAATCCATAGGGATATCGAAATCGATATGGATATTGAAATCCATAGGGATATCGAAATCGATATGGGATATCGAAATCCATAGGGATATCGAAATCCATAGGGATATCGAAATCGATATGGATATCGAAATCCATAGGGATATCGAAATCGATATGGATATCGAAATCCATAGGGATATCGAAATCCATAGGGATATCGAAATCGATAGTGGATATCGAAATCGATATGGATACCGAAATCGATATGGATATCGAAATCGATAGGGATATCGAAATCCATAGGGATACCGAAATCGATTAGGATACCGAAATCCATAGGGATATCGAAATCCATAGGGATATCGAAATCCATAGGGATACCGAAATCGATATGGATATCGAAATCCATAGGGATATCGAAATCGATATATAGGATATCGAAATCCATAGGGATATCGAAATCCATAGGGATATCGAAATCGATATGGATATCGAAATCGATAGGGATACCGAAATCGATATGGATATCGAAATCGATAAGGATATCGAAATCCATAGGGATATCGAAATCGATATGGATATCGAAATCCATAGGGATATCGAAATCGATATGGATATCGAAATCCATAGGGATATCGAAATCCATAGTGGATATCGAAATCCATAGGGATACCGAAATCGATATGGATATCGAAATCCATAGGGATATCGAAATCCATAGGGATATCGAAATCCATAGGGATATCGAAATCGATATAGATATCGAAATCCATAGGGATATCGAAATCCATAGGGATATCGAAATCGATATGGATATCTAAATCGATATGGATACCGAAATCGATAAGGATATCGAAATCCAAAGGGATATCGAAATCCATAGGGATATCGAAATCCATAGGGATATCGAAATCCATAGGGATATCGAAATCCATAGGGATATCGAAATCCATAGGGATATCGAAATCCTTGAGGATATCGAAATCGATGTGGATATCGAAATCCATATGGATATCGAAATCCGATATGGATATCGAAATCCATAGATATCGAAATCGATATGGATATCGAAATCCATAGGGATATCGAAATCCATATGGATATCGAAATCCATAGGGATATCGAAATCGTTATGGATACCGAAGTCTATATGGATATCGAAACCCATAGGGATATCGAAATCCATAGGGATCTATCGAAATCCATAGGGATATCGAAATCCGTATGGATATCGAAGTCCGATATGGATATCGAAATCCATAGGGATACCGAAATCGATGTAGATATGGATCTAGGGAATCCATAGGGATATCGAAATCGATATGGATACCAAAATCGATATAGATATCGAAATCCATATGGATATCGAAATCCATACAGATACCGAAATCGATAAGGAAATCGAGATCCATAGGGATATCGAAATCCATAGGGATATCGAAATCCATACAGATACCGAAATCGATAAACGATTTTAGTATCGAAATCCGTAGGGATATCGAAATCCATAGGGATATCGAAATCCATAGGGATATCGAAATCCATAGGGATATCGAAATCCATATGGATATCGAAATCGATATGGATATCGAAATCCATAGGGATATCGAAATCCATAGGGATATCGAAATCCATAGGGATATCGAAATCCATAGGGATATCGAAATCGATATGGATATCGAAATCAATATGGATATCGAAATCGATATGGATATCAAAATCCATAGGGATATCGAAATCGATAGGGATATCGAAATCCATAGGGATATCGAAATCGATATGGATACCGAAATCCATATGGATATCGAAATCCATAGGGATATCGAAATCCATATGGATATCGAAATCCATAGGGATATCGAAATCGATATGGATATCGAAATCCATAGGGATATCGAAATCCATAGAGATATCGAAATCCATAGGGATATCGAAATCGATATGGATATCGAAATCGATATGGATATCGAAATCCATAGGGATACCGAAATCGATATAAGATTATCGAAATCATAGGGATATCGAAATCCATATGGATATCGAAATCCATAGGGATATCGAAATCGATATGGATATCGAAATCCATAGGGATACCGAAATCGATAAGGATATCGAAATCCATATGGGATATCGAAATCCATATGGATATCGAAATCCATAGGGATATCGAAATCGATGTAGATATCGAAATCCATAGGGATATCGAAATCCATAGGGATATCGAAATCGATAGGGATATCGAAATCGATATGGATATCGAAATCGATATGGATATCGAAATCCATAGGGATATCGAAATCGATATGGATATCGAAATCGATATGGATATCGAAATCGATATGGATATCGAAATCGATATGGATATCGAAATCCATAGGGATATCGAAATCCATAGGGATATCGAAATCCATAGGGATATCGAAATCCATAGGGATACCGAAATCGATATGGATATCGAAATCGATATGGATATCCGAAATCGATAAGGATATCGAAATCCATAGGGATACCGAAATCGATAGGGATATCGAAATCGATATGGATATCGAAATCGATAGGGATATCGAAATCGATATGGATATCGAAATCGATATGGATACCGAAATCGATATGGATATCGAAATCCATAGGGATATCGAAATCCATATGGATATCGAAATCCATAGGGATATCGAAATCCATAGGGATATCGAAATCCATAGGGATATCGAAATCGATATGGATATCGAAATCCATAGGGATATCGAAATCGATATGGATATCGAAATCCATAGGGATATCGAAATCGATATGGATATCGAAATCCATAGGGATATCGAAATCGATATGGATATCGAAATCCATAGGGATATCGAAATCCATAGGGATATCGAAATCCATATGGATATCGAAATCCATAGGGATATCGAAATCCATAGGGATATCGAAATCGATATGGATATCGAAATCGATATGGATGCCGAAATCGATATGGATATCGAAATCCATATAGATATCGAAATCCATAGGGATATCGAAATCGATATGGATACCGAAATCGATATGGATATCGAAATCCATAGGGATATCGAAATCGATATGGATATCGAAATCCATAGGGATATCGAAATCGATATGGATATCGAAATCCATAGGGATACCGAAATCGATATAGGATATCGAAATCCATAGGGATATCGAAATCAATAGGGATATCGAAATCCATAATGGATATCGAAATCGATATGGATACCGAAATCGATATGGATATCGAAATCGATATGGATATCGAAATCCATAGGCATATCGAAATCGATATGGATATCGAAATCCATAGGGATATCGAAATCGATATGGATATCGAAATCCATATGGATATCGAAATCCATAGGGATATCGAAATTGATAGGGATATCGAAATCCATAGGGATATCGAAATCCATAGGGATATCGAAATCCATAGAGATATCGAAATCCATAGGGATATCGAAATCCATAGAGATATCGAAATCGATAGGGATATCGAAATCCATAGGGATATCGAAATCGATATGGATATCGAAATCCATAGGGATATCGAAATCGATATGGATATCGAAATCCATAGAGATATCGAAATCGATATGGATATCGAAATCCATAGGGATATCCAAATCGATATGGATATCGAAATCCATAGGGATATCGAAATCGATATGGATATCGAAATCGATATGGATACCAAAATCCATATGGATATCGAAATCCATAGGGATATCGAAATCCATAGGGATATCGAAATCGATATGGATATCGAAATCCATAGGGATACCGAAATCGATTAGGATATCGAAATCCATAGGGATATCGAAATCCATATGGATATCGAAATCCATAATGATATCGAAATCCATATGGATACCGAAATCGATATGGATATCGAAATCGATATGGATATCGAAATCCATAGGCATATCGAAATCGATATGGATATCGGAAATCCATAGGGATATCAAAATCGATATGGATATCGAAATCCATAGGATATCGAAATCCATATGGATATCGAAATCCATAGGGATATCGAAATCCATATGGATATCGAAATCCATAGGGATATCGAAATCGATATGGATATCGAAATCCATAGGGATATCGAAATCCATAGGGATATCGAAATCTATATGGATATCGAAATCCATAGCTATATCGATAACATCCATAGGGATATCGAAATCATAGGGATATCGAAATCGATATGGATATCGATATCCATAGGGATTACTCGAAATCGATATGGATACCGAGAATCCATATGGGATATCGAGAATCGCATATGGATATCGATCATCATAGTGATTTCGATATCCATATGGATACTCGATATCTATGGATTTCGATATCCTATGGATTTCGATAGCATCATTGATGTATATCGATAATCATATGGATTTCGATAGGGTATCTATGGATTTCGATATCGATAATGGATATCGATATCCCTATTGATTTCGATATCTATGGATTTCGATATCCATATCATTTCGATATCCTATGGATTTCGATATCCCTATGGATTTCGACATCCCTATGGATTTCGATATCCTATGGATTTCGATATCCATATTTCGATATGCCGTATAGATTTCGATATCCATATCGATTTCGAAATATCCCCTCGATTTCGATATCCTTATGGTTTCGATAGTCCATATTGATTTCGATATCCTATGGATTTCGTTGTCTAATCGATTTCGGTCATCCCTATGGATTTCGATATCCATATCATTTCGATATCTATCGATTTCGATATCTCTATGGATTTCGATATCCCTATGGATTTCGATATCCCTATGGATTTCATTAATCCATATCGATTTCGATCATCCCTATCGGATTTCGAGTATCCATATCGATTTCGATGATCATATCCATTTCGATATCCATGGACTTCGATATCCCTATCGATTTCGATATCCATTTCGATTCGATATCTATCCTATAGTTTCGATTATCTATATAGATTTCGATATCCATATCGATTTCGATATCCATATCATTCATTTCGATATCCTATGGATTTCGATATCCCTATGCGATTTCGATATCTCTATGGATTTCGATTATCCATATGGATTTCGATATCCCTATTAATTTCGATATCCATATCATTCGATATCCATATTATGATTTCGATATCCATATCGATTTCATATCTCATATCAATTTCGATATCCGTATGGATTTCAATATCGCATATCGATTTCGATATCCCTATCGATTTCATTCATTATTCTATGGATTTCGTTATCCCTATGGATTTCATAGATATCCTATGGATTTCGATATCCCTATGGATTTCGATATCCTTATGGATTTCGATATCTCATATCGATTTCGATTATTTCTATTGATTTCGATATCCATATGATTTTTTTATTTTTTTTTTCGATAATCATCTATGGATTTCATTTATCCATATCGATTTCGATATCCCTATGGATTTCGGTATATCCATATCGATTTCTGATATCGATCTCATATTCGATTTCTGCTATCCATATGGATTTCGATATCCATATCGATTTCGATATCCGTATCGATTTCGATATCTATATGCGATTTCGATATCTCTATGGATTTCGATATCCATATGGATTTCTTGATATCCCTATCGATTTCGGTATCCTATCGATTTCGATATCTATGGATTTCGATATCCTTATCGATTTCGATATCCCTATAGATTTTGATATCCATATCGATTTCGGTATCCATATCATTTCGATATCTCATAGATAGATTTCGATATTCCTATAGATTCCGATATCTTTATGATTTTAGTATCTATAGATTTCGATATCATGATTCCGTATTTCAGTATGTATATCGACAATTCCTATGGATTTCGATATCCATTCTGATAATGATAAGGATTTCATCAATTTCATCGATTTCGTTGGACTCTGCCATCTCGATTTCTATATCCCTATCGATTTCTACTATCCTATGGACTTCGATATCCATATCGACTTCGGTATTCTAATATCGATTTCGGTATCCCCTATGGATTTCAGGATATTCCTATGCATTTCGATATCCTTATGGATTTCGATGACTCCCTATGGATTTTGATAACTCTATGGATTTCATTCGCTCCTTTCGTGTCCCTTTGGATTTCGATCATTTCGATGAATTTCATTCTATCATTCGGCCATTTATGGATTTCGACTTACAAGTTTCAGATATCACATCATTTTGATATCCATATCATTGTGCGATAATACACTCGTTTGATAATCCTGCGATATCCTATGGATTTCGATATCTAC